>QYTT01091622.1:23086-36258 GCA_006980735.1 Dasypogon diadema | reverse complement strand
CCACAAAATCGTTCTATGCACTGGATGATACAAAATTACGAATTCGTTAACAAAAATCCTTTGTTTCACTAGGCAGCGATGTATTCCCTTTTCACTGTTTAACTTCGTTATGAGGAGTTATGATTTTCCAATGGCCACAATATTCGTTCACACTACTTTTCGTTTTGCAGAAGAAATCTATTCTATATTTTCTCACTTTCGTTATTCTGCCCCGAGCTCCCGGGTTTCGGCACCAATGTCGAAAAATAGCAAATTAAAGACCGGGATCAGACTGAAAAACTCCATACAGCTTTATTGTAACAGCTTATCATAAAATTAAGCAAGAAAATATTCCATTTAAAAAGAGAGATAAAGATATACTTAAACACGAAAAGGAGTGATGCTGCCTTTGCGATGGTCACCAACCAAGTGCCGATCTAGTACAAGTTAGTTAATTTTCGAGAGACTACTTTAACGGTGCTATATTGTGACTGTGACTATCGCAAGAGCATTACAATTCAATACATACTGTTGTGTCCCGCTATATTATTCTGGGTTTTAGCGTTAATTTTCTACAACAGTAGTTGACTAAAGCTTATTTCAGTGCATTGCGTTTAAGGTATATTTAACGCGCTGAATGTCGTGGGGGTCACCCATGACCCCCATTTTAAAGCTCTCTCAGGTCGAATGTATTTTAACACACTCGCTGTCAACTACGAGTATACTCGTGAAGCTTTTAGCTCTCTCTTACGAAATGTATTTTACAATACACTTTTCTCACGAAAGCTTTTCTACTAATTATGGAAGTGAATGGGTTAACACGTAATTCTCTCATGAAAACTTTTCTGTTAATTTTTGCATTCAACGTGTTAAATGCAGTCCTATAATGGGCTTCATTATATGGCCTACAGGAAGATTTGAGACATCTATTATTTACCGTTATGAGGAGAATTTGAATTTAGTTGAAAAATCAGAAAAATATCCTTTCAATTCCTGTAAAAGGACATATCCAGAAATTGGTGTAAGCATCCGATAGAGGACCTTAGGGCACATGTTTATGCAAAGTTACACCTCCATAAGCCTACTTGTTGCGAAGATATTACAAAAAGATTGATTTTTTCAATGAACTACAACCAACCACTTATTCATATTCAGTATCACGAAATTATAAAGAATGACTTTGAAAGAACTCATCCCATTTGATCGGTACAACTCTTCGGAAGAAGTACCTTTTGTTTCTGGTTATTTAAAACAAATTACGCTCTATCCATGAAGATTTATTTCATTCGCTTAATAGGTCCTTCTGATAGAATCTGATAGGTACTTCTGATCCGATAGATCCTTCAAAGGATGTGATGGGTCTTTCATATTCATATCAAATATGTACAAAAATTAGCTATTGAAATCTCACATGGTGCATATGTCCCCATTAGGTTCGAATGGATTAAAGGACCGTAGTCGAGAAATAGGGAGGATTATCCACTATCAAGTAGAAATCTATTGCTTTTCCAAAATCCCAAAGGATTTGCTATCCCATACAAGATGTGGCATACACGATTTGAAATGAAATAAATTGAGTTTAAATATCGTTCTTATCGCAATTTTCTGATAAATATGTAATATTATATAATTTTCAGCGAACCGTGTGCTTTATATACGGCATGGACTTATCTACATAAACAGGTTGAAAAGTTCTTTTTAAACCTGCCTTCCATATGACACGGCATGACCCTCCTACCCGAACACAAAATTATGATATGCTTGTGGCGAACACCGTCAGATTTTTCTTCACCTGTTAAAGCCATTGGTGGTGTGTGCATGATTCAGATATTTTCGTCTGAGGCTTTATGAACCCCCGAAGGGAATAAGAAACTGGTGTACCTAAAGGGATTTGTCATTTACACACATTTCATAGCAATTTTTCTACGTCGTTTGTGATAGAGTACACAGATAAATCTTCCTGAACGTAACGCTTAGGTGCCCTATTGTTGTTCAGCGAAACATAGGAAGGTCTGAAATTTGTTGATGTATTTATTTTGCCTCATTTGATGAATTTGTGTTCAAATCATATGCATAATCGGATCGTTTGAAAATTATGGATTGCCCCACTACTTTAAACTCTCATTGAGCACTATGAGAAATTCCTGCTTTGATAACAGCCAATGGCTTCACGTTGTATTGAATCATGGGAGAAAAGAAAACTCTTAAAAATATCTTCTACATTTTTTTGCTGATTGAAAGGTATCACGGGTACTACGGGCTACTTTAGATTATTATCAGAAAATCTTTGGTAAATTTAAGCAACTTTTTATAGGACAATACAAACAATTTATTCTCACCCCAGTCAAAAATTCCACCACCTGCGCAATCACATCTCCATTCCTACCAGAGTACAGGAAACAACTAGATTAATTACAATTTCCTGTGCAAATAGCATAACAAGGATCCGTACTAGAGCTGCTGAAATCTCCAACAACGTAACTTCACAGAAAATTAGAACCTTTCGTATCCCATAGGAACTTGCCGTCCTCGAATTAGCATATTTTACGTTCTCGAAAAGCAAGTTTATCTTGATTAATTTTTGTGCTGTTACTGAACGTCATTGTACTTACTCTAATAATTATTTATGTCTGCCTTAATGGATATGTTCATGTTGCTCCAATTTACGTTGCAAGAATTGTATTGTTCAATACTGTCAATTGTCAATACTGCGCACATGATAACAATGTTCTGCAACTTTTAATTAGTCCTCTAACTATTCTGAATGATAAAGAAAAATTTTCCGAGGAAAGTTTTAATTAATTAACAACAACTGTTTACAACCAAAAATAGATGTAGATTCCTTGCAAACGATTTGGATTATGGGAATATTCTAAGCATACAATAAAACAGACAAATATTTCTAGAATTGTCCTGATTTGTTGGGAGAGTTAGTATCTCTTTTTTTTACACAATTTAAATACAAACTAAAAATATTATTGACAACATTTCACAATTTTGTGAGGAAGCAGGACAAATTGAAGTCTTCAGAGAGGATCCCTGCATCTGTTGTACCCATTGACGAATATAAAAATATTCCCTGGTCCCTTCTCTGAGAGAAATTCGCCGCTCATAAGTTTTGTGAAGCCTTTCGGTTATACTTACGCTCTTGACCCTGCCCCATAACGAATTCACCGAGTTCTTTTGCTGACCCAAGCTTCTCCTATGCCCATACTCAGTCATGACAGGTAACATGTACCGTCCCTCATATCCTGAATGCCACCTTCACTGCTATCTTTTCCACAAACCAATCTAGTGGTAACAGCTTCAAAAGACTTTCTGCCGCAACAAAAAGTGTCCGTAACCCCTATACACGCCATCCTTTGCACCCTATCCAGTTGCCGCTTAATGGTAACCTGGCATACCTTAGGCCCCCAGACTACCGTAGAAAATATCAGGATAGGTCTAAACACCACTGTATCTAGTTTACTGACCTCGGCGAGGTACCCCACCTTTATTCACACACTCTTCTAAATTAATTCGACATCACTTGAGCTTTTCTCATCTTGTCTTCAACACTAGGGGTGGGACCTTGATCGTACATTGAGGAGCATACCTCCAGAAATGCGTCATTCACAAATTATTCCCTCCAACTATGACTCTGATGGTATAAAGTGTCTTTATTCCATTCCCTTTAGTTTCCTCAGCTATTCATGATAACGAGGGCCGTGAGCTCACCCAGTACTGAACAGGAAAAGTACCTATGGAACCAAGTACCCTTCCCCACCACAGAGTGGGCAAATCCACTAAATCTGCCGGTAGATGTGGTTTGAATACCACATTAAAGTTTATGTAATTGAATGCATAAATGTAGATTACAAATATTCCCAAATCCCTGAGTGAAGCAATCACCGAAAGTATCAACTGTGATTCGATTTGGCGATGCTCTTATACCTCGAGCGCCTCCAAACTTCCATTCCGCTAACTCTGTATTTTCTGTGGTCGGAAACTACGCAAACCGTACTTATCTCATTTCATTCCACTTAAGATGATCCTTTGACCAAACTTTAGGCAAAGGCGGCCACCATTTCCAGGTGGTGAAAGAACACTGAATGGAGTCGTTAATCTCTGCTTTGAATTATACCTCCGATTAGTCTGCAAAAACCAAACAAACTAATTTTTTTAATTCCTCTTACTACAATCCTGAATTACTCCTGTCATATTGTCTCAGAAAAAGATAATAACAAAAGTTTGTTGGGAAAACCATCCGCTCGACTTGGAATGACTTAACAATAGCTCCCAAAGTACAAAACTGCAACGCATTCGATCGGAGGTATCTATATACATATATGAATTCTAGCATTTAACTTCACACTTTGAACATTAAAACGACGAATCTGCAAACCACTCATGATATAGATAGGTTAGTTCCTTCATCAAAACACAACATCAAACGTTCTCCTGATAAAACCGAACAGCAAACAGATTGCGTTTTCTAACCCACCACTAGCGTCTATATCATCCAGCAACAAGAAATACTGGGAACCCTCCTTAAATTTATCCTTCGAAATTGTCTGAAATTCCTGAGCAAAAGTTAAACTTACCACTACGGAAGTGATTTATGTGTTACCGCAACAGGCGTTAATCAGCATATGCAAGTAATTAGTACTCGTCGGTGCCGGGAATAAAAAATCTTCAATTTAACACAACCAAATATTATCAGTTCGTACAACGTGTTTCCGTTAAAGGGTTTGTGGAGCAACCATTTCGATATTTTCAGTTTGAATTTCATTACTAGTACTTTTGTTTCGCAATCAGGCGTGAAATTCAATTTGTATATGCGCCCATTTATTAGCGAATAATTTTATTTTGCGGTTTTGTGGTGCTGGCAAACAAATTACACACACATAACGTGATAGGTGATAGTGAAACTAATTAAAATGGTTTCCAGAATTTAAGGCAAAAATATTGCGGGAGTCATTCACCAACAATAATTTTTCAATTATTTTTGGTTGCTTCTCTGCATTTTAATTGCTATACCTTTAAAATATCGCATCTCCACTTCTGTTTAATCAAAAATCCTGTTTGAATTTAATCAAAAACCATTGTGCAACTTTTCAAGAATTTTAGAATCAGTCATATATTCGTAGGCAATTTTAACGCGTTTTAACATATTGTGTGAATTACCTATATTCTAAGTGTAGCTCCTTTTTTGACCTTTAGGAAAAATCTTCTTAAACCCAAACATTGAACAGAAAGAATAATAATAGGAAATAAAGGTTCTCTAAAGTTGGAATAGGCTTTTAGTATCCCTAAAGTACATTTGATGTGTTGAAAGGTGTCTGCAACCACTGTGAATTAATTGATAGAAACCTTCCCTTTTCTATGCCTATGATGAGAAGTAAGAAAATAATAACCCAGCCATAATAAAATCGGATGGACAAATATCAACCGTGTTGCCGAACACTTTTGCGCCGTATACTCGAAAAGTAATAATTGAAACTTGAAAACTAATTCTTGTTTGACGAAAAACACTAGATCCGATTTTGATACGTTTAATTTCTAGCCACGTACATCTACTCCTTCAGAAACTCGACTCATGTGGCATTTTAAGGAGGCTGTAGCTTCATCTTTTAGAAGTATAAGAGTCCCAAAATTCGACTTGTATGCACTTGACAAACTCCCAGCGTGTGCGGTTGGCCGAAAACACAACGACTCTCAGTGAGAGTATCGATGAGAATCCAACAACATCAACAGAACATTGTTCTCAACAATTGGACACGGGCAGAACCAGGTTGCAAGGACTTCTCACTAAAGACCTTCACCTGCACCCTTACAAAGTTCTATTAACTAAGCAGCTCAAGCCAGGAAATTACGATTTTTTTTTGAAAACGTTAATAAGCAGAATTGTCGCAATTGGGCCAATGAAAATCCTAGTGGGCCATTCCTTTTTGTGAATGATTTTGATCAAGCTTTAACTGTAAATGGGGTACGATATCGTGACATGATATCGAACTTTTGATCCCACAACCTGAACGATATGGACCTCGAAGAAACGTGATTTCAACAGGATGGTGCCACGTACCATACAGCAGGATAAACCATCGATTTCTTAAGATAACGTTTCCCTGGTCGTGTTATTTCCAGAAATACTGACGTTAATTGGCCGCCTAGATCTTGCGACTTGACGCCATACGATTTTTTCCTTCTGTGATTTTGCAAAGTCCGAGGTTTATGCTAACAAACCCCAAGCAATTCCTGAACTGAAAACAGAGAAGGTGTTTCCAAGAGTTCGCTCGCAAGTAAGTACGGTCGATTTTAGATCAGTGCTATCCAAATGCAAAATCAAACTCTAAAATTTCGTTAGCATCAGAAACACAATTACCTGAATAGCATCGCATAAAATATAAATTCTTCAAATCAAACCAATCCAAGTAGTTACACTTCATCCCTTAACGAAGTGCACGAATAAGCTATTACGTCACGAGCACCGACTTCACCTGGAGAACTATTAAAGTAGCATTTTTATCATACATTATGATTAATCAACAAATAAAGTTGTTAAAAAGTTTTATTCGTGTCCTTTTTCCTCCTTGAACAAGAACAACATCTCTAAATTAATAGTTAAATCAAAATGTCGTTGGCTTTGTGTTTTATACAATAGGACAGAAACTAATTATTTAAAAAGCCAAATGAAAAGGCTCTAGAAAAATAATCCAGATTGAGTTGTGAGTTCTTATCCTTATCCTACATATGCTACACTGCACGTAAATTTCTTTGATGATATTAATGAGCTAAATTAAGAAGTGTAGGTACGTCTTACATACATCAGAGAAGAACAATTTTCTTTTTCTTTATTCGAAACGCCTGTGTGAAGATGCTCTACATTTAACTTCCCCTTTAATCATTCTCTGAGTATTTAAACTAATTAGGCGTAGTTTGATTCTTTTCAAAAACGTTAGTGTTAGAACTGTTACCTGTAAATCTTTCTAATGGCCTATAAATATCTAATATGCTTTATTTGTTTTCTTTCGACTTATTTGAAATAAGGATAACACAATTCTTTGTTCGTTTTCAATTGTCTTTCGTTGAAAAATATTTCAACTTATTAATAACACCGGCCTACACACATTATATTATTTTATTATATTATTAGCCCTAATTTAATCTGTAAAGGTTGAAGTATGATTCTTTCACATGGAACTAAATGCTCATTTATTACATTTTTTTGCTAACTACCGAAAGAATGTTTGGCAGACCAATTTTTCTCTGTGTCCAATGTCTTGACACAGCTCGACTGTCCCAGAGACAAATAAAGCAAGGATACTTTGTATAATCACTTTGTTGACCTAACAAAAAATTAACCATCTTTAAGTCGACACATATCACCCATTTATGTTTATTTTGCTTTCTGTAATAGTACTGCAATTTCTTGATATTCTTCTTTCATGCAAGTAGAATGGGCAATCGGAATGGAGGCAGGTTTATTGTCGCTGTGTAGAAGTACGCCTTTCAAACTGCGTTTACTACTGACATTAAAAAGACGCCAATCGTTTGCATCATAAGTCTTTAAACCCATGAATTTCAGTAATGCGTTAAAGTTTTCTCATTGGTTGCAGCAAATCACGTGGTAGACATTTCATTACACCTGTTTGACAGCACTCTGAAAAGTCAACAAACAATAGAAGTGTCGCAATTATATTGAAGTGCCGTTGTATATAACTATTAAAAAGAATAATTCGAAATACACCAAAAAGCAACTACTCCCTTTTCACTTGTTCCGTTCAAAATGCCAAATGCTTGAAATGACAACCGCTTGAAATTCTAATCTGAACACGAAGGATCGTAAGTACGTACGTTCCCACGAACAGTGTAATAGTCGTCATAAGGAGGAGGAATTGGTCTTCTTGCAGAAAAAATATTAGAATATTTCCGTTTGTGGTGATTGTTTTTATTGCTGCCAAGAATATTTGTCATACAAAAATAAGAGTCATCGATATAATTACTTTGTTTTTTCCAAATCATGGGTACCCCAAACTTCAGCGATTTACGTGTACCTTTCTCCCATTGTCGTAGATATTCAAGGCACATTTTACACACACTGTGAGGCACCCACTGTTTATCTTGATTGGAAATATCAAGTTTGAAGTAAACAAAATACAAGCGGCGAACATGATCCGATTTCCGCTGATCTCAAAAATATCTTCATCACAATCATAACAAAATTGTTGGTAGAATAACGTCTTAACTAGCTGATCACTATGAAAACAGTAAGATATAATTGATCGGTGATATCGTAAAACTCGATGTTTCCGAATGAGTCCGCGTAAACTACGAAATGAGGGTATTTAATAAATAAGAGCTTACAGATCATAACAACGTGTAGGTATTTCTGTATTGCATTTTACCTACTTTATCGATAAATAGTACAAAACAGGCTGCACCAATTTCTACTTTTATTTTTGAAGAGCTATCTAATGATCAGGATTATTAAAGCTCTAGAATAACTCCCCTAAATTATATTTAAATCCTGTAATGTGAAATTTCAGGCTAATTTGCACCGCTCACGTTATCTCAAAAGAATAACGTAAAATTTAAATACCTGTCTACAATTGTTTTATAAAACAATTTAAAAAATACAAAATTAAATAATTCCGTGGAGCATTATTTCAAAAGAATCTCAGATACAGAGCTTTTATATGACAAACAAATACTCCTATCACGTCATATCTTTCACTTTGATTGTGTATAGAATTTCTGGCCAATGCGATTCTTTTGTAATTACCTTCAAAAGGATTGCCTAATTTCACCTCGGTATGAGAAGAGAACGCTTCAATTGTAAACAGGGCTCACATGATTCCTTTACCCTTATTTTAAAGATAAATGTAAAATAGCTGATGAGAAATTTTCATCTCGGTGCACATCCTTCCATCTTCATTTTTGTGAAATACACGTTGTTACAGTGTACAAACGGTCTTTGGTTTCAAGACTTCATATGCATACGTATTATGCGTACATACATAAGTACATATATTCATCTTCGCCGAAGTAGATATTTACTGAAATTTATATATGTATTTGCATTACATTTTCCAGTTGAAGGTAATGATAACATGGCCATGAAGCTGTTTGTCAGAGAAAGTTTGACTGAAAGAAAGTGAAAAATATTTATACATTATACATCGTGCTCTTCTACTTTGTGTCAGAGATTGGAAAAGTTTTTTGAATAAGAAAATATTTCAATATTATAAGTAAGAGTCAAGACGTACAAATCATAGACAGATAGTCAAGGATATCTAATATAATGGCAAAATGAATATTTGTGGCAAATCTCTTGGGAACAAAATTGACGTCCTGCGTATTAGTGGAATAACATTTCCTCATTGCAACAATTCATAACTTTTTACTACACTTTAAATCTTATTTAATAAACTTCAAGTTTAACGAAAAATAGAGCAAATATACTCGAAACCACGTAAATTTATACTTTTTTGGTAATTTTACACACCGAAAGATTTTCCAAAGAAAATAGTGATTTTTGCTACTAAGATTTTCTTAAGGCCAACGAATGTTCACAAAGTGGCAAATATTATTTATATATTGGCAAATATTTTGGTTTTGGAGGTTGCTGTGTACGAATATGACATTAGCTTTTACGAAATTAAAATAGCCGATCTAATATGACGCACACATTAGGTGTGTTTGCGTACTTTTCTCGTAAAAACTTTTTTGAGAGGGAACCCTCTCAGCCGCAGACTGAGTAAGCGAACCGCTTTGCGTAAAAATTTGAAACAAGTCAAAACAGATGTCTCAGAAAACTTTGGTATGAAAATATATTTTTGCTATTCTCCTTAATTAAACAAAATGACAAGCTAGCAAAATATTGCACAATTATAGCAGCTGGCATTATTTTTTAGGATTGTCGGCATTTCGTGTAAAAATTGGGAAGAATTAAATTCAGTAAGTTTAAAAATCCCACTATTGTGATTGTTAACTTGCCCTTTCGAGGTTTAGCGAGGTGATTTTTATGTTATATGTCTAAATCAATATGTAGCTTCTTTTCTTGTTATTTAATAGAGCTAAGGGTTTCACTGGCAACCCAACAAAGGAATTGTCCAAATTGCCCTTTCAGCTTTAACAAGGTATCTGCCTACCAAATTTCATTCAGCTAAAAGCGTTCTCGAGATAACACATGGAAAGACAGAATATCCCATAATTAACAAATGATCTCATTAAATTCTTACCTGTAAGTTCCCACTCAAATTCCGTTCCCATTGCGCACCCATCGCCTTTCAATCAAGTCCTATTCCATGTATGGCACTACTTACCGTACAAAAAGCCCTTATCTAAGCGTTTTCGCTTTTCACATGATATGCATTTCACCCTCAGGAAAACAAAATACGTACGGTATAACCTTAGATTAAAGAACTAATAGGATAGACCGGTGGACAAATGGAGTAAGCCGCTCCGTAATCTGTCAGTGTACTGTTTTAGTGTTCGTTTTTGTACAGCGTAGTAAATATTTCACTTTATTAGGATGGGGTATATTCGCATACAACACTTTCAGAAGAGGAAACGTAATCCAATCGCCCAATACTTCGAAGCTATCCCCATAATCTACTTTATCTTTTACAAGCCTACAGTTGTAATCATTTAACAAAAATAATATACTACATTGATCAACAATTATCTTTTGAGTGCGCCCCAACTTTTGGCATAAAAAATAATCGGACTGTCCCTGACCGATTTTTTCCCCCAGACAGAGCCTCTTCAATTCAAGTCTTCCTTTCTGAAAAGCAAGACTTCATTGACTAATGTATTTTTTCCTTAGAATCCCGTTGGAAGAAAGTCGAAAATAATTCTCATCAATTTCCAATGTGAACTTTTCATATAAAAATCCGGCACTTCATATAACAACACGATTTGATAAATGTTTCAAGGTGTGCGTGAGCGGAGATCATTTACTTTTTATTACTTTACTCATTAATTATTACTTGCAGGCTCTGAAAGCAAAACAGATTAGGAATAATTAATTACCACAATAATTTTTCAACCCAAGATTGTTTCAAGGTAACAAGCACACTCCTCTCTTTTTTAACTGAATTACTTTGAAACGCCTGTAAACATCCTTAAAGCAAGATTCCCTAGCATCAAAATTCCATTTTTTATACCTATGTATGTATATGTACACTGTATATAATGCCTGAGCACAAGGCGTAAAAGCACACAAGAAATAAGTAGCTTAAAACTGCCGTAAAATACCTTTATTGAATACATACACACGTGCTGCCACATTTACGGAATATATTAAAAAATCCCACGGGCCATCAAACAAGGATTTCGACATCTTACTTTACGTGGCACTCCATTTGAAGTGTGCAAAACATTAGCCCCACCAGCTACCTACTTCGTGCACAGACAGTTCAAAAGTATTTTAGCACAGTCATGAAACTTGCTGTGAAGTGTAAATAATGGCTAAAATCAAATGGATAAGAAAAATAAGGTGAAACTTTCTAGTGCACGTTCCTCCCATATTTCCTACCCGTTCCGAATGTATTCTTTGCTCAACGGATCAAAAGGCGCAAAATTCAGATAAACATCCAAAAGTCATAGATGCTACGGTGTTGACTTTCAATGGCCGCAAGCCAAATATTTGATATTCCTATTGTGGGCTGAAATATGATACTGATGTAGCTCGGTTTCGGTTATTGTGCCGAAATGTTATTCCGGGAGAGGGACCCTTAAATGTCACTGATATTTACGAGGAAACTTCCGCGCATTATGCTCGAATAACTATGCCAGCACAACGACCTAAGTTCTGTCATTGACTGGAATTTTCAATTTTGTAATTTTTCGTAAATTGAACGAATAAATATGTATTCGTATAAATCAAAATGACAGCAACCCTTTCAAAATGTGTCTGTCTGTCACAAAATGACAGATTAAAATTACTTGGGTTCAAATGGAGCTGGAACTCAAGCGCGGCTAGTAATTAATTTTACAGTTCAGGTGAGCAATACTTGTCAGTTGTTTTATCCTCCCAACTGTACTCCGAAATATGGTAGTATGGCCTGGTAAATACAGGCCTTTTGAAATTAAACCAACACAAGCCTGGATATTATTTTGTAGGCAGGTTTATGTGCATTCTAGCTTCACATGAAATTTCAAGTTACAAAAATTTAAATTATAGTCCTGTACAGAATAAGAAGTCCCAGACACCTATTACTGAATTATTTCACTTAAAGTGGAGAATTGAAAGCTCAGGACTACAGTTTTCTTTCCTATTGACTTCCATAAACGTTTCGATAAGAGAGGATACGCATTTTCGGACACATGTTTATATAAAATTATATAAAACAAAGGTCTTGATGTCTACAAGACGCCTGCAGTGAGAAATGTCAAACGCTCCCCGGACATTTAACTGGGGGCCCGTAGAACAATATTAAAGGGTGAACACACCATGCGAGGATTTCCCTGATAGTCGAGAAGTTGACACTTCTATCCACCTTTACTCATCGAGGCGTTGACTCTGTGAGTATCCAGTTTATCCCATTTACTGTCCTGTCCCTGAAATAGCCATCGGGGCGTTGACTCTTAGGCTTAAGATTGCATTCCTCCCTCCCCTTATATCCATTGCAGTGGGAAATCTAGCCAGACGTTGACTCTTTAAGCGTTACAAGTCCGTCATCCCTTCCCAGATCATCTCTGAGAACTTTTTCACTAGAATAGGACTTTTCCCTCGATAGACCCAGAATTGTATTTGTTAGGGTTATCTTATATTAAATAAAAACAATCTATTTTTATTTATATATAATTGTAAAATTATATAATTATAATTCAAAAATTATATAATTATAATTATATAATTATAATTCAGATGAAAGATTTAGTTGTAGCATTTCCAAAACTTCTGAATTTGTTCTATCTATAAACAGTAATAAATTAGTGGAAAAATTAGTAAAAAGTAAAAAAGGTTTAATTCAAATATTATTTTTTATGCGTAAAGGGAAAATCAGCTCATAATTGGATGTCCAATGTTAATTCATTTTACTTGGAACCAATCACATATGATACATGCTTGAGGCTGTATTTCCATCTGTGCTAGGCAACAAAATTAATATCAAATGTATCATTGAAAGTCAACAAAGGATTCGAACCCCATATCCAATTAAATCTCTGAAAATAACCCAAAAGAAAAATTAGTAAACCAAAAT
>QYTT01091622.1:0-22165 GCA_006980735.1 Dasypogon diadema | reverse complement strand
CTGAGAACTTTTTCACTAGAATAGGACTTTTCCCTCGATAGACCCAGAATTGTATTTGTTAGGGTTATCTTATATTAAATAAAAACAATCTATTTTTATTTATATATAATTGTAAAATTATATAATTATAATTCAGATGAAAGATTTAGTCGTAGCATTTCCAAAACTTCTGAATTTGTTCTATCTACAAACAGTAATAAATTAGTGGAAAAATTAGTAAAAAGTAAAAAAGATTTAATTCAAATATTATTTTTTATGCGTAAAGGGAAAATCAGCCCATAGTTGGATGTCCAATGTTAATTCATTTTGCTTGGAAACCAATCACATATGATACATGCTTGAGGCTGTATTTCCATCTGTGCTAGGCAACAAAATTAATATCAAATGTATCATTGAAAGTCAACAAAGGATTCGAACCCCATATCCAATTAAATCTCTGAAAATAACCCAAAAGAAAAATTAGTAAACCAAAATGTAATAACTGTCAGCCATATGTTGAACAATTTCCATACGATATATTTACAATCGGCAAATATAATATAGGTACAATTAGGAACCTTGAACTAGGGTAGACTCTCTATAAAGTTAGTTAGTTAGCGTGCTATGACATCATAACCGAATATGTATCTACTAGATTAATTGATACAAATATAGTGGTTGCATGGCGAGAAGGTATTCAAAAACGCAATTGAAATATAAAGATAATAATTCGAACACCTGTTCACCCTTCAACTACTGCCGTGAAGGAAATGCACCTCCCTTTCATTTGAGACCAAACACATACCGATATCTTGACTAGTCCTCGAGATATCAGCCTTAAATACTGCACGAAATTTGCGTCAGGGATTAAGTTTAAGTGGTTCATTCCATTCCCCTAATTATTTTTTAAGCTCATAGAAAAGTAGACCTTTATTCACTTTCTTTAACTTTTTGTAACTTATTATTTTTCTTCTTCGTCAAAAAAAATTCTGCTTCCCCATTCTGAAAACACTTTTCTCGAATTGGATATAATTTTTGTAATTTATCAGTTATCCCTGAAACAGACTATGTTCCAGTAATTGTAGTCTGTTTCAAGTATTATTTACAACTAACAGCATACTTCTTTCCTTTTAGCTGATTCCTTTTTTGATTACTTTGCATATTAGTTTGGCTTCAAAGTGCTTAGTTCCTTTGTAAACTTCCTTCACGGTAATCCTCCATTAAATTCACCCAGCTGACTACAGAATTGCTATAATAAATTAGGATCATTTTACGGATATCATGCTTCCCACATAATTTTTTTTAATCCCTGTCATGTTATTTGCGAAAGACTTCTATATTAAGTCTGTTGCTCCTTGGCAAAGAGCTCCTAGTTTTCCTTCCTCGTAAAATGGAAGTAAGATTCTCGAACTAAAATCTATCAACCATTCGTTTCCAAATCTTTCGTTTAATTTTGCACTTCAAAGGTTTCCTGATGCATATCCTGTTCTAAATGAAGCTTTCGTTTCTGTTTACCTTTTGCTGATCGTTTAAAAATACTGCAAAAGGCGTAACCCATACAATCAGCTCTCAGAATGATACACATTGAGGGTGAACTTTCTCCCCATTATTTCAGTTGTTATCGAAAGGCTCAGATTTCGGAGAAGTATACCTGCGCGAAAATATTCACCAAAACCTTTCGAAAGCTTCCCGAAACTCTACCGAGAATTGTTCAGCATCCTGACGATGATAAGAGACAGGAACTTTACAGATACACGGATTTAACAGCTTCCAGAGGTGATGGACCAAGTTTCTTCAGTTATTTGTAGAGATTCCTTGTTGATGGTACGGCCAGAGAGTCCTGATAATACACTAAACTATTATCGTGGCTCGTACAGTATTCGTGAGCTTAAGTCGAATAACGTTACGTTAAGAATGTACGAAATAGTACGCGCCACGCCCCAAGCGTTAATTCCAAAGTGATGTGTCCTGAAAGGTGTGATTCTTCCGACAAATGCTAACCTTTGTCCTTGCTAAGTGTGAATGTGACGTGTTTTAATAAATCTTTGAAATATCTTGGAATCATGTGACTACTATAATCTTGAAAAAGCTCAAAGCTTTTGGGAAAAAAAATTTTTTTAAAAAAATTCTTCTACCTCGTGTAATTTCTCTGACACTGTACGCGGTTCAGACAAGGATACCATGGAGTTGGGAAGCTGCCTTCTAATGTTCTTATTTGTTGCTGCTGGTAGGTTACTTACGCGCCTTTAATATTTTATCAAATCCTTAATGACTTTAAATTAGGGTTAAGTAGCATTGTGCTCGCCGTTACATTTTGTAGATGACGGAGAAGTGCCGTGATATTATCCTTTGATTAATTGCCGAGAGAGGAATAATGTTTTAACTTTGTAGTAATGATTAATGTTAGCAGTTTTGCTCTTCTACCCTAATAGCCCCGGAAGTTTTAAAGTTCATAAGGGGTACGAGCTTAATTTTTGGCTTTTGGGGATAATTGAACAACCATTTATTTTGATATCCTAAAACTCTACGATAGGATTTATTAACTTTACAAATTACACATAATCACAAAATGTTCCTGTGTACATAAGAAAAGGATTACTTACAGGTCGGTTGATTTCCGGTTGATAAAATAATCCTCGTTATTATGTTGAATTTAAATAGCTCTTTTTCGAAATTTTACAAGTAAGAAGTGAGAATAAAATATGAATAACCGTTGCTGTTGGATTTTATAGGCATCAAATTTACGTATTCAGAAACGATGACTAAAGCTTAATCTATAATTCAAATTGTTTTTAATGCGATTCAATAACATACCTAACAATGAGAACTCCTCACCCATTACTATTTTCTAGTATTATATTCATTTTAACTGAATAATTTACATTAAAGTTATACGACAGATGGGAAATTGTTTATGAAACATTTTTGTGTTTTTGAAATGTGAAAGCTATTAAAAGCCTATGTGTATTTTTTTATTACTTTTTTTAATTGTAATGTAAATATTCAAAGTATTCAGAACTTTGTTCCTTAGAGTAGAAATCCTAAAATTTTGTTCGATTTAATTACATCAGAAATGTATTATTATTAATTAATTTTTATTTAATACTATATAATTTTCAAGTGAAATGACATATATAATATTCTATTTTTATTTTCACAATTCACCATGAGTAATCGCACCATTGATCTCCTAAAAAATGAATGAGTGATTTCAGTAATGAAAGAAAAACACAATTTTGAACTAAACGAAAAACTAAAGCACTTATTAACTCGATATTAAATGCAAAATACTATACAACAAACGCCCGTATGAACATCGGGATATTCTAGATCACAGTACTGTCCATTTTCTCCAAATGGACACCAAGAACTTGTCACTACTAATTACGAAAATATTACATATAAGATTTAACTATTTCCCAATTAAACAATAAACTAAAAAAAAACACTTGTTTATCCGGATATAGAATTAAAAATAAACGTCTCGTTTTTTAAAATATATTTTCAAATTTTGAGCCATTTTTTGTAGTTGTTAGTCTTTTTAAGAAGAAATAATAATAATTTCAACGACATATAATATAAAGGTCAAGCCTTATATTGCATTACAAAACGAAAATTATACAAATTAAAAAAAAAACAGCAGAAATTCTGGACAAACGCAATATAAAAAATAGTTATTCACATTACTAAATATTTACAATATTGAAGTTTAACATCAAAAGTAATGGCGTTCCTACGCGGTTCGGAAGATACGGTTCGCGCCGGATTACACAATCGTGGGGGTAACACCCAATGTTTTCAAAAGTATGTTAAGAAAATCGCATTTTCATTTATTTATATATTTATTTCTATTACTAACTAAAATTAACAAGTAAAAAATCAGGGGAAAACTAAGCCATAATATGAAGAACAGAAAAAAATTGAAACTAACATTCAATCAATTTATACAGTTTTAAAGTATTTTAAAAGTTCACAAGGAAAATTAAGATTGCCATTGCTCCGCCTCAGCTCAATAGGGTGATTATTCCAGAGCCCAATGACCTAGACTAAGAATTTTCTGATAAACGCAAGATAACGACAGGTTGGAGCCGTGATGGGAATTTTACGTTCGGACTGCACAAAGTTAAGTTCATTAAAGAGATAATTAGGCTGTTTCGTCAAAATAAGTTTACACAAGAATAAAATTGCACGAAAGTTAATATAAGAGCTCAAGCTATAACCCAAAATTGACGGGTGAAGAAATATGGCTGAAGGGACGTAGTCGAAAAGCATATCTAACTGTGGAGTTTAAGGCTACATTGAGTTTACTGAAAGAAGCGGAATCAGGCTCGTAAAAAGTTAACATTCAAATGTGAACAGATGCATTATAATGAATTTAACCGAAGCGTAAATACGGCGGAACAGAATAGTTGACAAGCATTCTATAAACTCTATCAATAACGACATTAATATGATCTGGCCAATCAAGTTTTCTACTAAATATGATGCCCAAGTTTCTTACAGAGTTAGGTACTATAAGTGATGACGATATTTTTTAACATTATTTGTGGGAAAAAGGAAGCATCAGCTGTATTTTTATAAATACAAATAACATCAATATAAGACGGCCCAACGATAAATCCCTGCTGTGTCATCGTTCATTCGTAAAACGGCGCCTTCTACAAACCCTAGTGATCGAGGCAGATATAATTGAACATCATCGGTATACGTATGGAAAGAATATTCTTGGATAACAGAAGTTATAAGAAAATTTTTCCGTCCCTAATAGATACGACGATTAGGTGGTATATCATTCATCAACACGGAAAACAGCATTGGCCCAAAATGGATACCTAGGGGACACTATATACTACTACTACTCGCTCGAGAGCCGCTCGTGAGCGTGCGTTTTCGTACCCTGGAAATACGTTTGGGGAAAGAAGTCTTATAGGCAGCAGTATTTTAATAAACCTACGATCGTCTAATGCACATATGCGTGGTTAATAGTATTGTAAACATCAGTCAGTCTTGAATGGAGGACTTTTTGATTGACACGCATAGTACGAAATTCATTCTGTAGGTTATTAGTTCAAAAGTGTTTCCACCTGATATAGATTGAGTTTCGAATTAATATAAGTTCGTTAATCTTAACAGTAAACCATGGACAGTTTGGGTGCAAAACTCGCGTGTTTTAATAGAAACGAATTTATCATAAAGCTTATATAAAAGAATTTTATGGTCAAAGAATTTATGGTCATTATACGCTGCTCATTCAAAGATTCTTAAGACATGTACTAAAATACTATACTCCGATGACTTACAAGCCCGAGTGCTGCCAATATTTTCAGATCCCTTCACATTGAATTTAATAAAAGACACAGTAGAAATAATCTCACATGGATTGTCAAAATAGTGTCTTTTGGCCTTAGCTATAGCGTTTGTAATCAAATTGCGCTGAATAGCGAAAAGCACACGATTTGCTTCAAATCTTCTATGGACGAAAAAACTCCGTTTCTCGAATTAACAATATTAACATACCGCGTGATCCATTTGTCCATCATAACTCGCTCAGTCCAGGTTTGGGCGGAATTTGATGGAAGTATAAGTCGTACTTTCGAAATTAGTGTTCAATACCCAACCCAGCCCGTCTGCACACCAAATGCAAAATGAAGTTTATTTTTCAACTTCTATCAATTGTAAAGAAGTTATTTGTTATAATATGATGGTGACAATTTTCGTTGAGAGTAGACTTTATTGCTTTTTTTCCGTTTTTTCCAATCTTTGCAGTTATGTCGATAAAATATACCCTGAAACAGAAATTTTTAGTGTCCTTTTTTAAAATTTTATTAAAGAATGTTGAAAAAGAACAAATGTTATATTTAAGATTCGATTCCGTTTCATCAGCTTTCATTTGAACTAATTTAAAGAAGGGATTTACAATTAATTCCGACACTGTTTATTTTTTTTAATGTAAATAAATTTAAAGAATGCCCGGCTGGTTTTCTCGGCCATGAAACCTCTTAACCTCTTACTCTGGTTCTCCTTTTTCCATTACGTAAGTTTGGTTAACTTAATAAGGTTAATCGATACAAATTGAGGTTGCGAAAAAACTTAAAATCATCCGTTGAAAAGAGCCTTCCTCTTAGACAGTTACCGCGCACCATTTTGTGGGTAAAAATGGTAATTATAAACTAATAGCGCTAACTAGTCCTCATTATTCTGAAACAAACATGCACTTACCTTTTTTTTAAAAGCAACAAAAGCAATGGAGCAATACCAACTTAACAAATTAACATAGTTAGCATACATACGCAAAGACGGTTGTATGTTTCGCTTCCAGAGATTTTGTGCTCGGCTTCTTGAAACAAATCCCCTCAAAATTCCCTTTGTTCCTAGGCGAGGTGATTGATCGACTAACTTTCTGTGCCCAGATACTTTTCTCTATCCTCCTGCTGAGCCCACCCATTCGAGGAGTCCTAAACAACTTAATAAGGCATTATGTTAACGGGAGCTACTATTGTCTTGGAATAATTACGGGAAAGTATCTGTGACACAACTGGGGAAAAGTTCTTGTTATGTGACCACAATATCAACAACAAAGTCCGACTACGAAATTTGCATAATCACATTATCATTTGCAATTTCAACCAGGCAGAGCGGCTCTATCTTTGTCAAGCTGTAGGTTCCATTCGTAAATTTGCGTTTTCTAAGGAGGAAACATAAATACCTTTTGTCCTAATAATTCCTCTGGTGTAGCCTTTCGCTGTGTATAGCTGTTTTTTCAGCAACTTTCATTTTAAGGACTAGAGAAGTTCCAACTTTGAATGATTTCTTTTTCTCAGTTTCCCTGTAAAAATATGACCTGCTGACTTTTCAAGAAGACTTGCTCCATGTTGATGCTTTTGCATTCAAATAATATTAAAAGTATGTCTTCCTTAGTATTCGGATAGCAAGGATGATGTTTTCTCTGACGTCTGTTGCGGAACTTCCTCTGAACATTAATCGCAATTTTTTTCATTTCAGCAAAGAGTTATATTATGGAAATATCACTGATTTTGTAGGACGAGAACTAATTCACTTTTCAGAAATCGTGTCAACATTCGGTTAGTGCGGGGATGGAATTATTTTGAGCAGAAATTTTAAAGTGCGCTCAAATTTTTAAGCTTTTTTGGTTTCTTAACACTACTTAACGTACGACATAGTGCATTATTATTTAAAAAGATTTTTTCCCAATTCTAAGAGAAGTGAGAGGAAACACAAGCATTAAATGTTATCTAGGACGTGAATAGATGTGCAATAATAACCGTATTTATTTGAAATATGTGAGCAAATTCACAGCACTTCAGACTTTATACAAAAACAAACAAAATGAATAAGGTAAAATCAACTTCTAAGAGTGATGATAGGTAGAAAGTTTAGATTAAGTATTGACAAATGGAAACGAGACTACAGAATAATTTATAAGAAGATATTACATGAATACACATAGCTTCTCTAACAAAAATCTTTATTATACTAATGAGAGTCCTTAGGATGCCTTAACAAAACTAAATATAAGTCTTTAAACTGAAATTTTCTCAAACTCAGATCAAATTTGGTGGACAACCTTCCTCTTTCTCCTCCACTCCTTCTGCTTGTCCCGATGCTGCTCACGATCGCGCGATCATGGCATCCCAAAGCAGACGTCTCCTATCCTCTGCGATCTCGGTGATAGGGTTGCCTGGATGATGAACTTTTAAAGGGAGATCACGATACACCTAACAAATTTCACGGATGAGGTCGTTCTTGAAGTAGACTTCCATTGTACACTAAATCCTGCGATCGATTGGCATTCCGCGGACTGCCTCGGTTGAGGTGGATATGCTGATTAAACGAAGCGGATGCGTCTTGTGCCCTCAACGATGAGAGCGGTGACGTGTTGCACATACACTTGGATCAACAACATGCAACAAGAATCTCAACCGGGATCTCTAGAATTCTTTATAGATTTTAGTAATCTCTTGATTCATGCCTGCTGGAGGTTTTCAATTCTGCGACGGATGGTCTTGCAGATTTTCCGCTTAAGTCTACGATGAGCTTAATATAAAAAAATGAAGACCTTCGGAGGAGACTAATCACCATTTGCAATAAGAACCACAAAATTGTCTACAAAGCAATTGGTTTAACGATGAGGTCGTTGATGACATCCACCGTAGGCTCGGAAGAATTCTACTGTGTAGCCGGTAAGAGCATTCATGGCAATGATGACAGTCTCTCTGGGTCAACATAAGGCTTTTGATATCTTTAATTACGAGTGTCTTCTGGTAGCTGGCAATGTGTTTTAATTTCTAACCAAATTCCTCGGGATCGCCCCCAGATGAGCTATGGAACTCATCGGCACTAATTAAGCATCGTCGAGATATATCTGCCGTTCTCTGCCATGCATCCTTTATGAAACCGCTCCTACTTCTTTACCGGTCAAAATATTTTGACCGGTAAAGAGGTAGGAAGGAAAAATTACAGTGGTACATTCTAGTGGTTATAGCATGGTCGAAACCGACCAGAAAATGCAAAATGCAAAAAATGAGAAAAAGTAATTGCAATTGAGCGCGAATTAGCGAGAATTAAAAGAAAAATACTCCAATAACAAGTAAGAAATATTTAAACACTAAGGAAAAATTGTCGAAAGGGTACTTATCCCCGGTAGGAGCAGGCCCACGGAATACAATCCCCTTTTCTGACCTTCTATTTATCCTCCTTTATCATGCTTCTGCTCCTTTAACTTCCTTTGGTTCAGTCTTTGTCCATAGCATCCTCATATCCTCCTCATATCCTCCTGTTCTCCAGACAGTTTTCTTCACCAAATAATTTTCCGACGGCAATCCTTCACTTTCTTCTTTCGATCTTCCTACAGTTTGTTGAGAAAGTTTCCGAACTTGTCGCGTCGGTATATTTCCTTCCTCTTTACTTCAACATCAGACTTCATTTTCTTGTTTTACAACTTTTTGTGTCATGTCTTTTTGCAGCAATTTCGCGCTCTGACCTTCACACAACTTCTGGTGTCACCCACTTCACCTACCGAACAAACTACAATTATTAAGCCTGCTTATAACATCACAGTTAGGCAACTTAATGTAAAAATTAAAACAAATCTGTATGAAATATGTAATTTTGACGTCATAAACAAGCTTAGCAATTCTCGTCCGTCACAAATATGAAATTCGACAAGGGAGGTAAAGTTGACTTATCCTTGCTGAAAATATTCTTCACATATCGCTCTAGGACTTTACCATTGAGGTAGGATAATATTTTTCAATTTCAGTTAAAAAAACAAATATTATACGGAGAATAATTTTGTTTCGAATTTCTTAACTTCTTAATTGCAGATTGTTCAATCCGGAGAGCTCTATACTTTCGCCGAACTTAAACGAAACTCCATTTCACATTGATTTTTTATGCAAATAAAATCGCTGTTAATCTATTCCTCACAAAGAAAACTCCATTGAAATTTTAAACCAATAACTTTCTTGCATTTAATTACTCCCACTGGAAAGACTGAAATTCGATAGAGACCTTTAACTAATTTAGCCGATTGAATGTTCCGGTTCGAAACAAATGTTCAACTTCTAGAGTGAAATTAGCATTAATAGTTTCAAATTACAGTAAGTTTCAAGTAGCAATTATTTTCAAGTCTAAGGATTTCAGTGAAATTAGCATATTTTTCACTGTTTCAAAAAGCTTGAATTGGTTGTGAATAGTTCGTGTTATTTGGTGTTACTTTTAAAACTTGGTGACCTAAATATTTTTTACAGGCCATTTTTTACTTTTAGCCATAGTTCCTCATATTTGCCTGTTGTGGTATCTATTTATTCTTGTTATGTGAGTCAGGAGCATAATGTTATATTCCCTGACAAGAAGATAAAGTTTCACATCTAACGGCTCCAAAATGGATGAAAATTCCCTACTAATTCCCTCAGTGTAACTTTATTTTGAAACTCTTAAGTTTTCACCCGAATGTAATGTGATCAGTCTCCCGCAAGCGTCCATTACAAATGTAAATATACGGCGAAGAAACTTTTTATGAGGCTGGTGCAAGTGGTGCAAATGCTGCAGTTTAAACTTTTTCCTGGAAGCTATTTTATCTACTTTTTCCAAGTACTCTCCCTCTTCTCTGCAGTACCACTACGATTAGACAAACTTCTTTGTGACAGCGTTCTTAATGCTCCGCCAGATACAGATAAGCGTACTTTCGTTTCCATTTCTTGGAGGCTACATGGTTTTAGGACCGCACTGTATTCATGAATAAAATGTATTCAGATATCCACATCCAAGGAGCAGGTTAAGCAAGAACAGTTCTCAGGATGACAAAGCGCATCTGCTCGACATATTGCTCCGAAATTATCGAAACTTTTCTATCGTCACTCTAACAATTTTTATGTAAAGTACCTACTGCAATGTGAGTCCGTAACATTGCACCAGAGAGAAACAGAATTTCACAAAACTTTTATTTGGAGAACTTCACACCTGGGAAACTTTTCCCGTAACCATTGCTTTGTGTAAAGTTATCTTTTATTTATAGTTATATTGCCAATTTAAGTTGTGCTGAAATTTCTGCGATTTACGTTTACGTGCCCACAAGAAATTATAGATATTGCCACGTTTGAGCACTCAAATTCGCAAAATGATCACAAAATGATCTTCTTCTAACTAATCTTTTATTACAACCTTATTAGTAATTTCACTCAAACACTATACCAAAACGGCTTTTAATAAAAACACACTATAACACAATTTAATACTTTTAACGCAATAACATGCTGAAGGACTTTGCTTTGCTAGTTATTAAATCATCCCAGACTCACTTCACTTCAACATTGTCAACCATACTGAATCTACATATTTATTATTGATAACCTGGATTTGGTATTATTTTTCAGCCTAATATCACTCCAGCAGGGATGCAAAAAAAATCAAATTGTAATGCGCTCATAGCTCAGCTCAATCATTGAGTCCGCTCAAATATTGATCAACTGAAGTAAGCTCCGATCCTGAGAGAACTCACATCTTGAGTTAAACAAATTTAAGAGGTTAAATGAGTGCATTCAAACCATGAGCTGAACGGATTTGAGTCAAGCGGACTAAGAATATGATTTTCCACTGAAAGAACAAACAAATAAAAAATAGAGATATTTCACATAGTAAGAAGTCACAGTTCAGACAAAGCCGTCGCAAGCACCCATATATTTTCCTTATGGGTTTTTTTTTATAATAAAGCCAAAGCTCAAGGAATACCTCATGAAAGTAGGAAGGGGAGGAATGGAATGAGGATATCGAGTGAAGGTGTCAGTGGACATTTTATTTGAATAGCTGCGGCCTGTAGTCCTAAAGGAAAACAGAAAGTAGTAGTCTATTCCACATTCGTACAGTTCGTCTCAAGAAGAATTCTTGGAACTATACTATTCTGCTAGATCTTATCTTCAGGACGAAAAGTCATGGCTCGAAGCACAGGTATCGTGCATAGGAATTAATCTACAAGGAATCAGACCAGGGATTTCATTGGAGCAAAATCCATTAAAATAGGGATAAAAGGCATTAGGCAAGCGACAATACGTCTATTCTCCAGGGACTTGGATTTAGAAATAATCGCCTGATCGTTAATGAGCCTGAAGACCTTTTTTTAGTCTCTATTCAACGCGAACAATGCAGTTCGTTCTGTACCTGCCCAAATATGCGAATTAAATTCAAGTCTGGGTCTGATATGAGCCTTGTGTATGAGCGCTAGGTGATATGAGCTAAAGTATTTCTAGCATCGATGCAAGAAGCCCAGTACCGTCTTCTGCAAAACTGTGAATAAAATTGGAGTTAAGAGATAAGAGATCATTAATGAAAAGTAGTTAGAGAAGACATCGTTCAAAGTAACACATATGGAACGGTCAGAAAGGAAACCTTCAATCCAAATAAAAAGGGAAAGATCAATACCAAATGCTAGGAGTTTGGCTAAACGGGTAAAATGCCAGCCTCTGACGAAAACCTTCGAGACGTTCAACGCAAACACCCCTGGCTCTCCAAAGCTCTATAAGGAACGTCATAAAGTCGCCGCGCCGTCGGAAGCCATATTGGCGAGCATGATTTAAGTGGAATTCCTCGAGGTATTTTATAAATTTTACGTCGAAAAGAGTCTCAAAAAACTTTACCAGATTCGAAGTGATTGCTATTGGTCTGTACTTAAAAGAATCACATCCTAAAAAAGGAATTAGCTGAACATGGGAGAATTTCCACAATGATGGAAAGAGTGGAAATGGTTAACAGGTTAGGGATTTAATAGGGCACATTGACTATGACAATCAAATTTCATAAAAGTATTAATATAGTTAAAATTATACTTTCTGTTCTAGCGTTAATTGTAACCACAAATGATATTTAGTAAGAGGAAGATACTGGGCATCGATCCAGACATATGCCAAAGAAGATTTTTTATTGGGCCGCCTATTTAGACTTATGCCATTTTTACTATACAAATATTCAATTATAATTTGTATTTCTTTCCAAATAAATTTAACAAAAGTCAAGATTTTTTCCGTTGAGACTCTGAAATCCTTATTTTTCTCACAACCAAAAAATCGGAAATATGTTGAATAAGTATCCTTCTAGTCCATTGCTATCGTGCTTGAGTATATTCTAGACTATCACTTCTTTTACATTCTCTTCCTGTTTGAAAATTTATGACTTCTCCGAAAATTGGCCGCCAGGATACCCATCCTGATACCTTTGAGGGTATCTTTGTATGATGGTCCCTGCAGATAAATCATTCTTAGCGCGACAATACTCTGGGTCTTGAATCTGATACAAATAGCCACTACTGATCCAAAGGTCTCGAGCGTCTTAGGATATTCCTATTTTCAGTCATCTTCTCACTTTTAACTCCCTCATATATATGAGGCGAAAACGCCTAAGTGGTTGCGCTTACCTGAGGGTTACTCTTACTACTAAAAGGCGATTTTATAGGCTCCTTCACTGTCATGTCCTTGCTTAAGAAACCGCCCCACTCAATTTCTCTTCTGGTGTTCAAAGTTAGCATATTAGCGACTATAGCCTCTCTAGCCATGCAGGTCTCGGCGTATACTGCTTCACATTGTCCTGAGGGATATTTATATAATTAACGCTGGAAAACCCCTCTCAAGTTAATTCATGAACATTAGAAAAAATTAGAAGCACTAATGGTACTTGGTATCTCGAGATACTACAAAATTGAGGTTATGGAACGGAATTTAAAAAAGAAAAAATTAGTTATAAATTTCTTGGAATGTGTTTGCTGCTAGTTTTCTCACATACACCGCAGATAGTACAGAAGCTAAAATTATTCTCATATGAAAAACAATAGAAACCTTTCGAAATTCCAAGCGTCCGTGAATAAAATTCCTGCGAAACGAGTGTTAAACTTTTCTAAAAGCGAGTCGACACTAAAAATACCTCTCTCAATTTCAGCAAAAACATTTTTTTCTTAATTACCAATTAAATTCAAATAAAGGCTCTCTGGTAAAAACAGTGACGCTTTTCCAAATATTAAACGCGTTTTTTTTTCGAAAATTTTATGTGGTGTGCATGAGTGCATTAAATGGTTTGCAAGTTGGCCATTCAGGAAGATAACGTAAATTTTACATCATGCTAAAATATAATCACCCAACCATTTTGTGACAATTTAGCAGAATAATTTTGCTTAATTTTTCAGATTTTCATCGCATCAAAGCTTTGTTTCTCACGAATATTTCGGTGCCTCACGTGGTGGATTTCAGGGACCGTATAACTCTTTCATGCAGTTATGAGATGGGCAGCCACAAATTGAACTCAGTCAAGTGGTACAAGGATGGTTCTGAATTTTTCAGGTAGGATTCATTCATTTAAACACACTATTGCATGCATGCTGTTTAAAATTCATAGTAATTCATTTGATGCCTTCAACGAACTGAATATATCCGCATGCAAATTTTTCGAATAATCACCACAAATTGGAGAGGTGGAAGTCAAAGAGAAAACGACTATAAATTAGCAGTGGTACAGCAGCAATTTAATTGTACAACCGAATTGCTTCCGGATTAGTAAACCATTAGTTAGTGCTCTCGTACACGATAAAATCGACATTCAGGTAGAAAAATGGACGTGTACGACGCTGATTTTGATGAATTTTTCCAAAGAAATAGAAATATAAGGTTTGCCGTACTTATACATAGACATACCCTGATTCAAAGTAAAATAGGGTGCTTCCTAAAAAAATTCTCTAGAGTTGGTACAGAGGTTAGGTTAGGTTAGGTTAGCTTCGGTTAGGTTGGTGTGATGGTCACCCAGAAAGCACAGATCGGCCACACTCAGGCCTGAGAAATGGTCCACTGTGATATCGCATAACATGAAACCTAGCCTGAAAGGGCTCTTAAAGATGAGGGGGGAAATTAAATGTGTTTCAATTTCAATAATTGATAAAAACTCACTTTATTTTTTCAGATACTCACCAATGACGTATCCAAACTTTTTAACATTTCCGGTCAAGGGAGTAACCATATCAGAGAAGAAATTTTGTAATCAGTACACATGCAGCATAGAACTTGATAGCTTGGAGGAAGCATCTTCAGGTGCATATCGATGTGAAGTATCCGGAGAAGCACCCGAATTCAAATTAATCAGTAGAACAGCGAATATGACAGTGGCAGGTAATTAAGTGATCAAAACTGTTTCAGGAATATTAAAAGAGATGACAGGAGCTTTCTGAACACTGTGAAAAGTATAATAGAACATTGATTTGAAACTTTAAAGTTTTTCTTGAATGACCCCATAAATCACGGTCGTATGACAAGAACGCGATTTCAGTCACTAAAGTTGAGATTAATCGCTAAAACTAATCCTTTAATTTTAAAAAGCCAAATGTTCTCCAGAAAAATGAGGTCTTAAGAGATTTCATTCATCTCAACAGCTTACTCTGTACTGTATATGTACTCAAGTACATATCATATTTGCATTGTACTCAGTTCCCGTTAGATGTTAAGCTAACAATTTCCTTTATGAAATATTTTCAGCTCTGCCGCATAGCGATCCGGTAATAACAGGAACATACCCAGTCTATAGGTTCGATGACTTCGTCGTAGCGAATTGCACTTCTGACTGGTCAAGTCCTCCAGCAGCCCTTTCATGGTACATCAACGATAAAAGAGTACGTGTGCAAAATTTTTAACAGCTTATAAATGTCATATATCCCTAAGGGGGATGGAAAGCCACTAAAGCTCAACCCTCTTTGCAAGAAGACTTCCAATAATTTCTATAAATTCTAGGCAACGCCCGATATGCTTCAACCGCAACAAGAGACTACGCTCCACTCGAATGGATACGTTCTGCATTCCAGAACTTTAGAAATTCGCTTTCGCATAGATAAGACACGTTTCATAAATACCGAACGAATATTAAAAATGAAGTGTTTGGCCGACATTACAAGGATACCATCACTGATACGTGAGCGAACAGTAACTGCTGCCATTCTATCGCAAGACGATTTGAATAACCAAAAGTTAGTGGTGGGAGGTGGCTCAGGTGAGTGCTTAACAAGATACTTTGGGTACAGTTCACTTGATATATGGGTCGATAAATTCTGAGGGTTAAAATTTCCTTTCTTATAAATGACAAGTTTATGTGCGCTTTTAAACATGATAGATGATTTTTTTTAAAAAAAGGCACATTTTGGAAAGAGTAGTCGAATGCAATTCTATAAAAACATAGAACCGTTGTAAAAACAAACTTGCAGAAAGAGATACTAGAAATCTGTCCGAGCTTTTAGCTATCTCTTAACATTATGTAAAGATTCATGTATAGAGTGGTGCACTGTGACATTTTTGAAAAACTTCAATTAATAAATAACTTCCTGATTCACAATGTAATGTGAGGTATATTTCTAAAAATAAGAAAGAGCTTGAAAATACTTTCCATAGAATATGGGATGCTATTATCTTAAGCAGTTTTTACATTTATTCATCATCAATACCCACAATTAAATCTGCCACGCAAATAACGTTGCAAATGCTTAAAAAAAGCTTTCTACTGAGTTTTCGAAAGCTTTCGCTCTTTGTGTAGATATACCAGCCTTAATGTAGATCGGAACATCAACACTATATTTTAACATTTCATTAAGCTGTAATATTGATGAAGTTATTTAAATTACACAAAGGGCAAAAGCTCAGTTGATAGTTTTCTTGGCATAACGTTATTCACGGCACACATTTAAATATGCCGACCCTTACAGGGTCTTAACCACCCCTGCAAGGATGTCTAGCAGAACTAACAATTTTGAAGGTATTCTCGCTAGTTAATCCGTGCACTGGCATTCTGTGACTATTGGTTCTGCACTCGTGACCAAGCGTACTATATATTTTATAAGACTCATCATGTAAGAAACCCCGAAAGGCTCATATAATTCATTACACTTATATTCCCCACTTCTTTCTCGTTCTTCATCACAAATAAAACACTGGACTCTCCACTCAACAGTATTCTCTTTATTTATTTTATTAGAGCTATACGTTACAAGAAATCTTATTTCATTATCACTGAGTTTATACGAGAAATATGGTAACCGATTTAAGGACCTGTTATAAACCCAAATTTGAGCTTATCGTATAAACGACAACCTTATTTGGGCATAACCCCAATACATTTGGGCTTAAACCCAAATTCGACTTTCTCTGTATGTACTGTAAACCGGTTTATGGATAATGATAAATTGGTTTTTGTTTGTCGTATAAACTCAGTGAATGTCAGTTTTATCCTCTTGTAGATACCGGGACACACGGGCTGTAAGGGTAATGAAATTTCTTACGATGTGGCCAACAAACAATGATGCTCTTTTCTGGCCAATCTTCTTGCTGTCTTTCGAAATGTTACCTCAAATAAAACTCAAGAATTGATCCAACCCAGGTTCAACTCTGTATGTATAAATTGTAAAAGTAAATAATTTCTTTCTTCTTACAAAATCGAAGTTCCAAAGACTTTTGGCTTCTGCTCAGAAGTGTCGAAAACTTCTGAGAACTAACTTGCTGTACAACTACGAAGGAGTTGCGAAAAGTACAGTCTTGAACTTCTTGATTTTCATCTCGCCCGCCTAGATATTGAATACTAATCCCAGGAAAATTCTAAGTTTTTTCAAGGGCTTAAATCTGAGATAATTCGATTAAGATTAACAGTAGATCTTTTGAAGTTGCGAATAATACGAAGCTGAACAACTTGTACATCTCTTATTTTAATTTAGTGGTCTAAAGCATCCAACGATGGTATAAAATAGGGTCTTACATACAGCGCTCGGAGAGAAGTTCGTCAATAATTACTATACACGCGGATATCCCCCTATCCCCCTATTTGCGGATATGAGTATAATTGATTCCGTCCGCCCTCTTTAATTATTTTTCCCGGGAAGCTATCGGCTCCTACTGTCATTCTGTGTTTTTTTACTGTGTCAAAGACTGTTCCGTAGCAGCAAGTTGCATCCTAATACTTTTTGCGGTGAACTAATCGGAATTGCAATGGGCTTGCAAGAACTCTTTTTAGAACTGCTTGAGAGATATCTTCCATCATTCCTAAGGTGATTGATCTGTTTATATCTGCCTTTAGGATTTTTCTAGATGTCCTTATAGATCTTATGAGGAAAATATGTGCAACAAGTAACTAGCCGCTGTTCTACTGCTCTGTAGCGGTTGTTGTTGATAGTATCATGGAGGCCCTCTAGTCCCACAATAGCTCAAATAAATTTTTAGCGGCTATACTGAGCATTGACATTGTCCAATACTAATTGTATACCATGCCTTTGGACATGACTGCAAACCTCTCCAAGCCCCCCATATCAATTATTTTTGTACTCATCACTCAGTATATGGATACTTTCAGGCAATTTTAGATACCAGGATACTCTGCTAGTAATTTGGCTACACTAGAAGTACTCACTTTTTTACAATTGACTTATTTCTGAATTCAAAATAATTTTGCTTACAAGGAGAACGATCGTGATCGCCAAAAACAGACGGCCTTGGAAAGTTTCTCTTGGCACTTACGTGATTTGGCCTCGCGCCCGATATGCACCACCATATACCTCAGGTATTAATTCATTCTGTGCTGAGTAGAGCATAAGTAAGTATGATCCCATCATAGGCTTTGGCTCTTATTCAAGTTGACCCTAGCACTGCTGAAGAACACGACGAGTTGATGGAAAACCCTTGTCGGGCGTTACAAAAGCAGCCAAGTGGTTCGCAAACGCCAACATGAAAGGCCGTACACGGGTATATGGGAGGTGAACTGAACATTCCCATAGCGATTGATGAAAATATACCAACAATGATTCCAGGGCAAGGACGTAAAGCATACCGGACAAAAGGCAGCCCTGTCTGATTCCCCGGCAAAGCCTGACGACGGGAGACAGAATCTGTCTTTGATGCTTAACCAGAAGAACTCAAATCATCTGGACGGGATCCCAAATGACTATAGACCAGCCAGAAGGTACTCATGAGACACTCTGTCGAAAGCCTTTCCCTGATCATGGACATTTGTATCCCCGTGCGCTTGTGATAACCAATCAAATACTTCGGTATCCGACCGAAAACCTCCAGTCGCTAATTTAATTCCCGTCCCATGCGTTGTTTTTTTTCGTACTAAACTTTAGAATCGTTAAAAATAAATGCTTTAAAATTTACTATCATTTGAAATTCACTCTTTATTGTTGTAAAAACCATATCAGCGAATGTAGGAAAAAAGAAGGGCAGTAGCTCTGCGAATTTGTATCTCTATAGGGACATCATCGAATTGTCTGATAAAAATTTAGCATAATAGTTAAAACTTCCCAGTTTCTTTGTTCCCAGTTGCCTATTTTAACATCTATGCACATTTAAACAATGATATTTTAAACAAATACTTTTTCAAAAAACATCATTATAATTATCTTTGCGTAGGGTGCGTTTTATTATGATTAATTTCGTGTATAATAGTTAGCCCGTAGGGTATTGTACAATTTGACCACTAATCAAATTAAATTAAAAGCGAAATTGTAATAGCATTCCTGCTTTGATCTGACAACTTGATTTAGAGGTATGATTTAATTCAGTGCTGATTAGTTAAATTACATCATTAGTGCAAAAATTGATTACATTTTATATGCGAAGTACCCTTTAGCTCAATTTGAAGTACCCTGAGGGGAATTTATTTCGCGGCCGGGTTATTACAAACTCATTAATCTCATAATCTTTTAAATAAAACCAATAAATTCTACCATTTATTTACAATATGTTTTCTCTCTTTTCAGGTCAACCGAAAAGTTTGTCACTATTCATCACAGTTTTATCCCTTTTCGTGCAAATACGTCTTATCTCGAGCTGACAAAACACACACATCAGAGTCAAATAGGTCTGACTGGCCTAGTATAGTGTGTAGAAATAGATAGATAAATAGCATTAATTGCGTGAAAGCTACTCTATCAAACTGTTCTATGTGTATGTACACAACACTTTTGTTTCAGGCAATCAGATTTACTCCCCTTCTATGTAAATCGGAAGCACAAATCCCGACTCCGTTCAAATAGCATACGAAAGGAAATACATTTTAGAAAAAAGATTTATGGTGACATATCCTTCACATTTTTCTCTCACAGCCATTCCGTAAGATTGTGATGCTCTCTACCTTGTTCTATTTGGACAGCTAATCAATCACCAAAAGATTGCAACTAGATCGATCTAGCATTCCATCACAACTATAGCGGCAAGAAGAAAGCCTTTTGGCCACCCCACTAATCCATCCCCGACGAACATGTACTCGCGTCTGATTAATCAAAGAACATTTTTCACGGAGCGGAAACTAATCCGAACATAAAAAGGAAAAAAGTTGTCACAGCATGGGAATCTCCTCAGATATATCCTTTTGTTATAATAATAAATCAAGAACATTGCGTTCAACTGTAATTTCAAAGAAGGAATCAATCATGAAAGCCAATTTACAAAAGAAATTTTGAGTGTTTGGATTTCGAATTTACAACTTTATTACACGGAAGGACGGAAGATTTGAAGGTTATATAATGGAAGGCACTTATTTTATGGTTTTAAAAAAATTTATTTACACAATATGTAAATGAACGACAGAATTATTTACATAAGAAAGATATATTTGTGTATTGAAGGAAACATGTATATTGCATCTACCCTGATAACGTGTAAAAAACAATTATTAAATTGTATCTTGTAAGATAAATGAGAAAGTAAAGTTATCCGGAGCCTTCTTCTTTCATCCCTAATTATGTATTCCAAGTACTAACTGAAGTTCTGCACCAATTCAATGTAATATATAAAAAAAACTGCACTTAGCAATCTGTAAATATGTACGTAATTTTTTGTTTTAAGGTTGTATTAAAATGCAATCATATTTGTGTTATTAAAATAAATCGGTTAAAAAAAGCACAGTTTGTTTTGATTTAGATTTTAATTAATTTTACTCCGAAATATGCCCATCAGAATTTGTAAACTAATCGTGGTAAGTATGTATAGTTCCCCAAGTTCAGGAAATATTCGAGATGTGTGAAAACACCGATTCGAATTCATGTACTATAGAGTAATTTAATTCGTTGGGTACCAGGGTATCACCGATAAGTCCCACAAAAGTACTTCTTCAAAGGCCAGGGCACCACTTGTACGTCCCGCAAAAATACTTGTCTACAAGCCAGGGTATCACCTACGCGGTGCGTCTTACAAAAATACTTCTTTACAGGGCAAAGCACCACCAGGGTGTTCCAGAATGTAACCCTTATGGTCGCTTTATGTTTATTATTCTACCACTATATATTTCGCTGAATTTAATCAATTGGATAACAATTTTATCGCTACTTACCAAATTGTTCGGTTAGCATTCTCATATTATTCATTACTCTTTATCACAATATTGGCTTTTAACTATATATAAGTCATTAAAAAACACACACATATTGCAATTTTTTGGACATTTATTGAAGAGACGCACCGATAGTACCCTGGCCTGTAAAGAAGTATTTTTGCGAGACCTACGGGTGGTACTCTGTCTTGTGAAGAAGTGTTTTCGCGCGATGCACCGATGGTACCCTGGCATCCAACGTGTTAAGGGCTGAGACCACTACAGAACATTCAAAAAACCTGTTTATTGGTGAGTGGCTTACAAAAATCTACAATTTTTCCTCTTTCGTTTATCACCTAGCCGAATACTCAACTCAAAAAAAACTCGAGCCACTATAGATATCTGTTCGCTTCCGCATATCGAATGATTGGGTGCAGTGTTGCAGATCTACTACTATCGTAGTCATCCTACTGTTTTTTCGAAAATTTTTAAATTTCAGTACTTTACTACATCAAATTTCATATTTCCCAGAATTATATTACATTCATTTTCGTAACACTACACAATAGAGGTTCACGCAAAATGGACAACTTCAAAGTAAGATTTGTTCCAGATAAAATCCGACCATCATTTGGGGCTTAATTATGTTTTTTTTTGTTATTTTTCGTTTTAATTTTATTAAATCAAATGGTTTTAAATTACAAGACACATTTAATTTTTATAAAATTTCACTTTCTATTCCATTCATTTTTTACAGAGATTTGGTCCATTGGCTTTGTAACTTTAATAAACACTTTTTTGAGACTTTTTAAAATTATTGGTATTCTTTTTGTGTTTTTCTTCAATTTGCACTTTATTTGAGGGCAATTCAGCATTTCGTGGTACTCCGATGTAGCTAAACCTGATCAAAAGAGTACAGGAATTCAGAAAGTTATGTCGTTACCTTATTTATTATTAATTTTTCATCCTTTTGCAAAATAGGGACGAAATTGTACTGGCTGTAGGTTCTATTAAATCTGATGCAATAGGGCTGGATTTTTTTAACATCCGATTCGTGAAATTGCTGTTACCCTACATTCTACCATATCTGGCTCATATTTTCAACTTTATTTTAACTACATCTAATTACCCAGTGGTTTGGAAATCTTCACAGGTAATTCCTGTACCGAAAAGGGCCGCTGCAGAACTGCCCTCCGATTTTAGACCTATTAGTATTTTACCTTTCATCTCCAAGGTCTTTGAGAGGCTGCTTCATCAGCAAATCGAGTGTTTAAATAGCTATAACTTGCTATCCCCGACACAGAATGGTTTCAGAAGGGGCCACAGTACTCTCTCTGCATTGCTCAAGCTTACTGAACAC
>QYTT01091620.1:28671-43264 GCA_006980735.1 Dasypogon diadema | reverse complement strand
AGGACTTTGAAGAGTTTTTGAAGCCAAATTAATGCAATTCAATATTTTGCTTTGAAAAACAAGCTACAATACGAACTCGAAGGCGTTCAAATTTAATAATATTCGCTGCTTCTTCAATTTCATTTTTATTCTTCGAAGTGAGAATTTTTTTAGATAAGCTGTTCATTACAGATGAAAAATTGCATTTCAGAGCATTCACCGAATCATACTGAGACCACCACCTTGTAGGACACATCCTTTTCAGCGTTCTCTTAACAATTAAAATTATTTTATTCTTTTTAGTCCATTAGAAAAATGTGTTTTTTTCTTTTTTTTATTTATATTATTTCGAAGAAAACGTCCGTCTCCACTTAATTTTTCATTTTCATCAAGGGACTTAATGGCGCCCCAGGCTTTGCTGCGCCCCCCCGCAACGCGGGGTCTGCGGGGGCGTTATTTACGCCACTGAGTTGTGCCAATCACATTCTTGAGTATAAATATAGCGTGATACAAGAAATGTTCAAAACGAGTCCAATTATATACATTTCGCAAAGCTGAACTAATACATCCAACAGCTTTATCAATTAGGTTCTTGTGTTTAGAAATATGCAACTGAGCATCATCTGCATATAAATGGAAGTTGCAGTATTCAGTGACATCTGTTAGATCATTGATAAAGATCGTGCAAACAGTAAGGACCCTAAGTTGGACCCCTGAGGCACCCCACTTGATACTGGAAGAAAAGCAGAAATGTGTCGATCACAATCAAATTTATTTAATACGTTTACATGCTGGAGTTGGGAGACTGAACTGTGAGACGAGTTTATTTAGAGAAGTCCAGAAGAGTTAATGCAGTTAAAGTATCCAGCGCAATAGCTTCACGAATGTTCTCACTTATTTTGATCAAAATCGTAATACATCTATGCTTTTGTCTCAAACTAGATTGAAGGAAAAATAGGCAATTGCATTCAATGTAATGAGATATTTGAATGTGTGTAAGTTTTCCAAGCAACTAATAATTTTGGTTACTTTGCAGTTAGTAGGGAAAATGGAAAATGCATTTCATCAGAAAATCCCACTTTCATTGATAAATGAGTACCCATCACATGAATATTAACGCTTATTGGTGGAGTGAATTCTAGGTTTAGCTTATTTAAATCTTTAGTAATATTGGGGTTTCATGTGGTGCATGTCATTAGTCGGGGAGAATGAGTTCAATATTTGCAGAGGGGGATAAGCTGGTGATCACCCCCTCTCCCTGCATCTACAGCATTTTATTGTAGTACCTTGTAGACGTCATTACCTCTTTTCATTTGAGACCGCACGCGTATTGATATCTTGTCTAGTTCCCAAGATATCAAGCCCTTCATCTTACAACTGAAGTTTTGAACACCCCTTCGCTCTTCAACTGCTAGATTTTATTACAGTATCGTGTGAGATTTTGAGATCAGACACGTACCGATATTTTCTATAGTTCCCGAGATATAACCCTTCCTAGATTTCGACTGCGTTTTTCAGCACCCACTCACCATGCAATCATCACTTCTTGTCGAACTATCTCATAGAGTTCATCTTCCCCTTTCATTGAGGCCATTTACGTGCCGCTATCTTTTCTGGTTCCAGAGATATAACCTTTACTAGACTTCCACTGCGTTTTTCACCATAACTCACCCTGCAACAAGTATTTGTTATTACACTACTGCATAGAAATCATATTCCCCTTCCATTTCACACATCATATATTCTTGTATTTTTCAGCCTCCCACTGAATGTAAAAATAAGAATCTTACTAAGCCCGTGTATGCAAAATATGAGTTACGCGACTTTTGCAAGGTTCGTGTAGTTCGTGTTTTCTATACACGTGTAGTTCGAATCTTTGCAATACTCGTGTAGTTTGAACTTTTGCAATACACGTGTAGTTCAAGGTTCGTGTAGTTCGTGTTCTCAATACACGCGTAGTTCGGTTTCGTGTTTTTAAAAGTGAACTGAACCCAAGTTCGAATGTTCGCGTACACGTGTAGTTCAATACACGTGTATAACCCAGAGCTCAACCACAAGCTATATAAGTACAGAAAACAAAACGTTTCAAGGCGCGGGTAAAATTGCAATAATTTACACTACAAACAATGTTTTCTGTAGCCTCTCTACTAGTAAACTATCTGCCAGGTGTTTAATTTATATTTATGCAGATCTAATATATCACCAGGACCAGCAATTGAACATATTCACATTCTATTGGTACAACCTCCAGCATGTGCTGTGTGATCAACTAATATTTTTTTGCTAGTCGCAGTTTTAGGGGATGCATTAGATTTGGATATTCTAGTGGTTCTCTGTTATACAGGGACAGTTCGGCAATTGCCATTTGTCTAATTTTTGGGAGACGCCAATAGAATTGGGACATTGAAAACGAAATTATGAATTTCACTATTGATAACTTTAGTCTTTTGTAGAAGCGTACGTAAAATTCTGGTAGAGTATGGTGTAACTCGATTTATTAGTTAAAGGTATTTATTAAATAAAAATGAATAAATCAACACTAAAAATTTTCCATGCATGAATTTTCTGCCAAAATCCAGGTAAGAATTTAATATCAGTTTCAACTACTAAGTGCGGTAATGACGAATACATCAGAGTCTGTAAAGTGAAGGTACTAAAATTATGTGGAAAAACAAAATCATTCAATAACAACAACAATAGGATATATCCGTTCTGGTGAGAAAAGATTGCATTTAGATGTAGAAAAAGATAAAATATTTCGGTTGGTATCATTACGCGGCCAATCACCTACCTATATTTGTCTGTATATCTTAATTCTATTTCAATTCACATTACATACCTGCGCTTAGCATTATTTGCAAAAATAAAATTATTGGTGAGAGCTTTAATGCCATTAATTGCCGCTGTTATTTCCTTATCCACACGGCCGATCTGTTGTTTGTTATCCTTACTGGCGGCATTTCGATTAGTAAAAATCCGGGGGCGTGATGAAAAGGCATATATTCTCTTGGCGAGCACTGGGGGTTCTTTGACCGGCTGGAGAAATACACCCGTAGGAACAGTGGTAATGAATAGTGGACGCTTATTGACTGAATCTTGATTGTTGGTCTGCAAAAGCAAGGAATTTCTAGTCTTAAAGTTTTCAACTTCAAGAACACATGTTCCTTGGGCGTTACATACATTTTTCACAGGCTTTTCTTGTTTTCCTTTTTCCCTTTTCAGACGGCGCAATCTAAGATCAAGCTCCTGAGCAAATTTCTCTAGTTCCAGTGATTTTTTCGATACATCCCCCGTTACTGACTTTTGCCCACTAATGGGCTCGGCTCGTCGGACGGGCCTCACGATTGCGTTTGGCTTCGCAATTTGCCCCAAAGTGTCCTGATTTATAACTTGAAAGGCTGAGGAGGGAGTAACTGCCACAGTTAATTGACCAGTAGTTGCTGCATTTAGGGCTTCGTTAGACTTTTCGTCCGCCGTTAGCTTCTCCTGGGAATTGGGCTCTTCTGATAACAAATCGAGGGATGGTTGTGTGGTGGTAAGTGTAGGCATCTTTCACTGTTGATTCTTACGAAAATTGCATTGGAATTAGTGAACAACTTTTAAAAAATTCAGTTGCATGCAATCCGAACAAAATGCGACGAAAGTCAACATATCTCTCTCTGATGTCCACCTTAATTAGTGCTTATCACGTTAAGAAATTCCAATGAATCGGACACCAGTCACTTTCTAGGAAAAACGAGGAGATTCTTATCCCTTTCCGCGAATAGAGTGCAGCCGGCTAATTTTTCCGTTAAATCACACCACTTTTACACAAGTATCTACTTAATTTTATCGATTTCAGCCCGTGTCCAGAGCTTACGGGAGCACGATAGTGCTACGAGGACCAAGTACCAGGACTGAATGACCGAAAAGAAACCGTCGTTGGTAAGTGCCGACTGGTCAGTTAAAAATATATCACCCTTTTCGAGGAAAGCCGGTGGAAGCATTCCATAGCACAAGAGAGTGCATGCGTCCTGCGGCTCTCCTTGGCGGCCTTTATTTTTTTTTTGTAATTAATTTAACTGCCATCAGTTTCACTCCACTCATTTCACTATGAAATAATATTTTAAGGCAATTGCTTGGTGGTGTAAAATTGTAAAGTCTAATTTCGACCCCCCCGAGATTCATGAAGCGTCCAAGCATTCCAGGAAAAAGTTTATTCCCCTATTGATTTATATGGGAGGAGATTTTAACGGTGGCAACTATCAATTATGACTAATGTGTCCTTCAGCTGGGATACGCATATTTTAACGTTGTACTTGTGGTGTTTGGTCATTTTGGCCCCACTCAAGGTCATCATCATTCATCGTCAATGTCCTTTAGTACTTTTCCATGCCACTATTAATTTTTTGTAGAGAAAATCGAACAAATCGAGGCAGATGTCCAGGCAAAGTGCTTTGTGGTCACGCAAAAGGAGTTCGGTTTTTCGAACTTTTGTACGGAGTTGAACTCTTCGCAGGGATTTGTCGTGGTTCAAAAATGAGGGTCAAATTCCTTCTGGAATACACGCGTAAAATCTTTAATCTTGTGTGGGGAAGTTGACGAGCAGAGTGACTTGGTGCGATTTGTTTCGTTAGTTTTTCTTGGCATTTAATAAATGATCTGCAAGGACAAACTTCAAAGCTGAGATGTCTTGTTTCGATAAGGCACATTGTCAGGAAATCAAGTTGATTATTAAGCAAGGTTTCTCAAATAACCGTGCGACAATTTTAGACGTCCTTTAGACATGGAAGTAGTCATTACCTCAAGGATATTATTGTTTTATTTACTTGTGGCGAAAACAAAACCATTGAAACTTAAGGATAAGGATATTTCGACACGTTGCGTTCGAATCAATACTTGCTACAAAAGAGCAATCTAAATCTATCTAATTAACGGAATCAATTCAAATTAGTCTATTTAATGTATGTAGAGTTATCAAGTATAGAGATCGGTATTTTGTAAAAATAAGAAAAACTGTGAAGTTAGTATCACGCTAGTACTTTAATTTGGTTAACTAAAGACAGTTTGACTAAAGAAGCCCAACATATATCTATAGTTTTACCAAATTTCTTAAGAGATAGATAGAGAATAATCCCTGATTATTTATTCATCAGATTTTTGGCAGCACTAACTAGCCTAAAAGCCCAGAACTTGCTTCTCGGTAATAGTCGTTTCCACTACCCTCCGCAGATATATTCAACGCAGACTGGTGTTCTGGACTTCAGCTTTAGATGATGCCCGCGAACCCCAAAGCAAGGCTGTTAGTCGGTAAATTTGGAATTACTAGTCTTCCGCTGGCGTGTGATTCGGAATCCCTCGCCTAAGGGGGAGGGGTTCGCTGTAACGTACGACGAATATGGTGCATTATATAAGGGTGTTTCTTTTTTGTTAATTTTGCCTTAATTATTTTTTTAAACATAATTCCCCTAAAAGTAGACACAGTAGACACATACACAATAATTAAATTCTCCAATTTTTAGTCGCATAATTCCCTCGAAGCAGCACTTGAATCTTCTCTTCTACTTCTAGTTAAACTCTACTCAAATCAAGGTGAAATTAAATTTCAATGGTTATACCACGTAGTTTACAATTCAACAATTTACAACCGAGTTAATGGTGTCTAATTCCTAATATAAAAGTTGGAATTAAAATAGTTTGAAGTCCTTAACCTAGGGTGTACGGTTTATGCTACTGAGCAAACTTAACTGGGAGAATTTGGAAGAAACTGATAGGTGCTCATATGCATTTGGAGCCACCGATTGCTGCTTAAGGTAGAATTAAGTGGAAATACTGAGAAATGAATTAAATTACTTTAACGGTATCCCTATATGATAGTTCTTAACACTAAATCTTCTTCTGGTTCCTTCCGCTAGCCACCTTCTTGTAGGGTGCAGTGCAGATAATTGACGCTAGCGCCTAGCAAAACATACGTAGGTGTCTAACCCATGGAAATAATAACTAAAGAAAGGCCCTAATGTGTAATAATAATAATAATAATAATGTAAAAGCACCATGGGGGCATCGAGAAAATTTTTACAAATAATTTTGAGATTCCATGTGAAATAACAAGTGAGTTAATAGGTCCATATAGGAAGTACTTTTCAAACTTTTTATTACTTTCGGTATCATCAAACCTTTATGTAAAATAATTATACGACAAAATATATTAATCCCCTTTAAAAATACCACAGATTGACTACTTCCATGACAAAAACTAGCACATACAAAAAATTGCTTAATTTTCTCGGATTATGACCTTTCTTTAGTTAATATTTCCATGGTCTAACCTCTGCATGGCTCGTTCCTGCAGAACCAGAGGGATGAAAGTGGAAATGAAGCGTCAAGCCAGACAAAAGATTTCATTCCTTGTTTGGAAATTCAGTCTGCACAGTGTTTTCAAGTCGTGCTGCGGTTTGAGGAATATTGAGAGAAGTACATATGGCTGTAAGATAGTAGTATTCTCTAAAAAATATTACGCTATATAGTACAATTATATACTCAATTATTGATAATACTTAAGTACTTTTATTTGCTCGCCTAATTCAGATGTCAATTTGTTAACAAAATATTTAGTAATTTAAAACTCAGTATGTATAAATAAATGACACAAAGCTAAAAGTGAGTTATTCCACACAGTGGCTCTTAATTCAACTTCATAACAGTCTTTTTTGTATTGACATTTCATGCTGTTCGATTCGGGTAAGTGTCATCGTCATGTTGGTAAAATGATTCAAAACCTTCGCGGAGAAAACTTTCAGGAGCGAAACAAGATAGCAAATCCCAATGATACGAACTGCTACTCAGTTGCATTTGCATCTTACTATTTTGCATTGGACTTGTTCGCTTGTTTTCTCCTGTCGGTATTCTGCTCCAACCAAACATAACATACATGAAGAGGGGCTTAACTTGTAACAGAAGGTGGAAAGAAATTTACAATGTTAAATAAAGAAAATTTTGTAAGGAGATTTAAAAGGGTTATACAGAATACTGTTATGATATACAATTTTAACGGAAAATTTAAATAACCGAGTAAACTTGTTATCTCTGTAAATAACGGAGTTAATTTAACCCAGTTAATGTATGAGAATTGTGTGCTCTGCTGCCACAAAACGCAGCTTTTTTTGGATGTCAGACCAAAAGTGGTGGCGGATCTGATCGAGAAATGGGTCATAATAGAACATCAAAGTTGATACGAAAATAAGGCAACTTGTCGAAAACTCAACTTTATTATAAAATTTCATAAAATGAAATAAGCATGGAGCGAGGAGTGGTTTGGTGTCTCATACTATTGGTATCCTGTAGATATTGTCTTCAAAGGATAAGGATTGTAGAGAGTGATACATCCACGCTGTGCCTGAAAGGTACTATGAGAACAGAGTAGATTGTATGCGGCTGCCCTGCTTTGGCGGACCGGAGAACGACTCCACGGGTAGCAGGGGCCAGAAAGATTTGTTTTTGAAATCTTATCTCAATGGAAATGGAAGGTTATCCTTCTAGCATTAATCAACCCTTAAATTATAACTTGGCAAAGAACATTACGATAAAACCTGAGACCAGTTGAAAAATGAAAGACTTATAATTGGGGACCACTTACTTTTCTGTCTTCATCAATTTCTTGACATTGTAGAGGGTCTTTGGTGCACTGAACCACGTGTAGATGCCCTTACATGGGGGGCACACTTGTTTCCCATCGGCTTCTCGGTGTTCCGTCTCCATAACGGCCAGGCATTTTTGGGCATCGGGACATGTGTACTTCTTGTCCGTACCACAGCGTGGCGGACACGTTGGCATCTTGCAGTTCCTTACGTTAAATCTATCACCTACTCACTAGACTTCTGTATTGCAAGTAACTCATAAAAAAATCCAAATGGGGAAAATTCGCTCTATAAAAATAGATTTTCGCACGATTTATGGGAGGCGCCACGTTTGTTTACACTCAGCGGAAATCACGCGCGTTTTCTTATTTTTAGCACTTGAAAAGCCGGGAAGCGCCGATAGTTGCGGAAAATTGTTTTCCAACACCAAAAAACTTTATTGTTCGCTTTTATACCGTAATTGTCATTTTCCCGCATGTTCCTTTGTTGAATTTTCATTCACTGCTCACGGATTTCTTGCAATTCCTTTGAAGTTGCATTATTTTTACGGTGCTAGAGATGGAGTTATTTATAAAACAAATTTCCGTTGCCATGTAAACGGGGAGTTAAAGAGTGGTGGAACTCGTTTTTAATTTATGCGATGTTTCACAGTCTGATACGAAATTATTGGACATGATTTTATACCTTTCGCTGAACAAGGGTTTAAGTTACAATGAACTAGTAACTGCTTACTAATAATCTAAGGAAATTCATGTTATTCACATTTGAATGTGTGGCGGCTCACTTTGCTAAAACCAAAACCTTCGAAACTACAAACCATGCACAAGAAGAAGACCAAGAACATTGAACTCTTTTTTATGAATTCTTTAAGATAGGCGAATTTGGGCTTTTAATCTAGTTCATCTTCAAAATATACTTTCTAAACTAGCCGTAAATTTCAATTTCCATCGAACAGGAATTTTTTGAATTGAAAATTTGTTGTTAAGTAGATTATAATTTGTGATCCTGATTCTTATAAGTGGCATTCCTCAGGGATCGATTCTTGGTCCTCTGCTTTTCAGCTTGTATACCGAATATCTCTCTAATCTAAAATTCACATGTACGAAGACGATGTGTAGATATAACTGACACATACGCTGACATTATGATGGAATGTATAGGCCGGTTGAACGTGGAATTACAAAATATATTACACTGAGTGACTGTAACCGGTATGGTTTATTGTTTCTGATCCCTCTCCTGTTTTGGATTTTCTGTGTTCTTTATTGTATTTTTTGAGGGGCCTTTCGAATAACCTCCACATTCTGTACTCTGTTTGGGATTTCTTAGTATATGGTTTTGAATTCTCAATGTTTTGGCCCAGAACGAAATAAATTTCGAAAATATCGTAGCGTAGGATCTATTGGCCCATTACTTTTCTGTATGTTTATTAAGGAATTATTTGACTTCGTCGAGCACGGTAAACTACATCTCTATGCTGATGATGTACAGCTGTCTTTTTCTTCTCCGTTGGGGCTTATTGAAGATGGTATCTGCCGAATAAATGAGGACTTGGTCTATATCAGCAACTGGACTCTTGCAAACAGACTTAGATTAAATCCTCAAAAATCTAACTGTTTAGTCATTTATAAGAATAAACTGTATAAAACTTGCTTTCCTTCAGTTATGCTTAATGGCACGGTTATACTTTGGATTGAGTTCGTTCGCATCCTGGGGCTCATCTTCAATGACATACTCACCTGGGATGATCATATTAGTTCGGTTATATGTAAGATATATAGAGGACTTCGCGCTTTATGGAGTTCCAGTGATTTCACCCCTTTGAATGTTCGTTTGTATATTGTTAGACCTCTTTTCATTCCTTTTATTACTTTTGGATGCAAAGTGGTTGGAAAACTTGATAGCCACAATTTTCCCAAGTTGTCGATTGCGTTTAACTCAATTGTTAGATATGTTTATAACCTTCATAGATTTGACCATGTATTTCTGTATGCCTGCTCCATTCTCAATTGTAGCCTCGAAACATTTCCGAATTTTCAATCATTGATTATGCTGATTAAAATTATCAAATTTCAGTGCCCTGGCTAACCTTATAATGCACTTCAACCTTGCAGATCTGATAGGACATGCAATTTTGTTCTGCCTAGGTCGGGTCTACTAATTACTAAACGCCTGTTTTTGAGTCATGCGGTTAAACTCTATAATTCCTTGCCTTCGGCGTCGGAAGAGTCGAGTGCTTTTGTCGCTGTCAAGAGGCGGATTTTCGAGCACCAAGTTACTAATGTTAACAGCTAGTTTTATGGTTACGGTTATCACTTTTGTGCAACTAGTTAAGTTTATCTATATTTCTCTAGTTTTTCTATTTTACTTTTTTTTTTACTTAGTACGAGCCTCTTACTTTCTTTCTTTTCTTCAGTTTTTAACACACTATCGGCGGGAAAGGTATTGATACATTTTCCACGGACTGGCGCCAATCGGCGGGTCGGTTATTAATACTAAGTGTTAGTGAAGAAAGTAAAGTAAAGAAATCCTACTATTAGTTGTGAAGATATTACATGTTCTCTAAAAAGTGCACTTTTTTCATATTTCACTAATTTTCGCTCGCTAGACGTGTGAGTCAAGCTCAGGGTGTTACCCGCCGATAGTGTGTTAATTTTATTTTCTTTTTCATTCTTGTATATCTTAATTGTACAATGCCGTTCGTACTTAATAAAATAAATAAATCAAATTGGTGAAAATTTTGTTAACACAGAGACTTCAGATTTTACTGAAATCTTTGAATCCAAATATTTAATAAACTGCGAACTACATCCATCTGCAAACATGTTTATGGATCTACTTCGCAAATTGTTTGCAGAAAAGTTATCTCGTACAAAATGCAAAAATTTAATCGTTAATTCTCAAGTAGAAAATTGCGACATTCACGTTGAATGTTTACAACGCGTTTGCACGCAATCTGTACTACTTTTGGGGAACTATATGTGCGCGATATTTTAGGAAATATGTCGAGATAAAGATTTGTATATAGAATATTTTAAAATTGAAAAACAAAGAGGCATTTTGGCTGAATTAACGATGCAATCGTGTTTATCGGATAATTTTTGCGTGTATTTTGATTACGTTTGTGAGTCCGGTTCGAGTAGTTACCAAATTTATTCTAAAATTTAACTCTAGCAAACTTAATTTTGAATAATTATGTTAAGCGCAAAAAAGAGAAAATCGGTGGTAATAGGATATTGCGGACTTCTGGATAACTTTGATTATGCCGGGATTTTTCATTAGTAAATCTGTTCTCTTACTCGTAGAAATTATAATTCCTAATCAGGAAACTGCAGAAAGTTGAAATCAACGAGGTAAAACTCTTAGTTATTACCTCGTTGGTTGAAATGAATTTTTGACATTTCTTCTTGTCTTGTCTTTTATTGAAACTAACGCACAGCGAAAATCCCGTTACTCGTTACACAAAACAGTTATAGACGCCACCTGGCCGCTCGCCTTAGAGTTAACTATTTGCAGGCCAATTGAAGACAAACATTCCGACGAGACACAAAAAGTCGAAATGAGAACACGGCTTGATTAAATTGAATTGATTTTAATTATGTATGTAGTAGCAATTTGCACACGAACTGTACAAATTAAAAACGTGGAGCCGAGGATAGCAACACGACTCCAGACATTTCTTCTAAACCTTACACTTCCAATTCCAACTTATTAAACCTTACAATTTATACAAATTCGTGTGCTTTGTGAGGTGAAACTTTGATAAAGTACAGCACTGCACAAAACTGAGAGAAGGTTTTCTTTAAAGCAACAGTCACAACAAAATATTTATTTCTACATTTTGTGGTATATTTGAAATCGAAGTCGAGATTTTAATTGTCTTTCATTTCTTCAATGTACAGAATACAATTCCACCAGGCTTGTTTGTTTGCAGTCTGGAGTTTCCTCATTGCTGAGTTTATTCCTTTTTAGGTACAAGACGGCGAAAGAGTGCATCGCTTGTTAAATTCTTTAGCTCGGATTTGTTAAGCGTCGGGAGTTTTTTTCGTTTTTTTCTCACCTTTCATAAACCAGCTTGGCTGGCCCAATATTTTTACTGATTTAGGGGTTATAAGTAAGACGGCTCTTATGAATTTACCTGCTGGTAGGCAATGCTGAAGTGGATGCAGTGGAAAGACTGAGAATTTCGCTTCTAATGTGATAATCTATGACCTTTTCAATGGTTTCAAGTATGATTGGGCGGATTGATTTAGGTTTAGTAGCTGAGCACCCTCGCCCTTTAGATATAAACACCATATTCGCACCCCTCCAAGCCTTAGAGATATATCCAAGGGCATAGCTGGCCTGGTGTCAGTTCTTTCAGTTGCAATACCACAGGGAAGATACCATTCCCACCTTGTGATCTATAGATCTTAAATCAACTAATGGGCCACATAACTTTTCTTTCAGTGAAACTGCGGCCTAAAAACTTTTAATTCGATTGGAGGAATGATAGCCGTTCTTTACCCCCTTGGAAGCCTCATTTTCGTTGTTGTTACCACTTTACCAGCAGAAATCGTGTCAGGAAGGTGTGTTCCCAATAAGAGTTTCAATATATCTTCCTTGCTCCTATTAAAGCTGTCGATACGATAAGATGACCAATTACCTGTAGATTTGAAGAGCTTCCTTGTGTTTGCTCTTATTTTGTTCAGTTCCCTGTTTCACCAGGGTATATTTCGGGTAGCCTTTCTACGTTTGTCATGGCAGCTGAATTCAACAGTTTATGTGAATAATTCTGTCGCCAAATATGCAAACCGGGGCTATTACTGCTTTTCGCAAGTTTGTATTATTGCAACATAGAAGGCCTGCCCGTAGGGTAGCACATCCATTGACATAGATCAACTTGCTTTAAATCAGTTTCGAGTTTGAATAACCCATGGTTCTGCAAAATACGTTAGATTCTGTTTTTGTGTGATGGATTTTCTTACAAACATTCGATATGGTCCCTTAATCTCTTGATTATCTGCCCTTTTGTCCTTTATACGTCTCTCTTTTGGGATCTATTTCAACCTTAGACGCTTTCTCTGGTTGCTAGTGGAGGGCGTATGAAATGACTTTGTGTTAGCCACATTTGGCTTATTACCACTAGTGTTGACGGTTTTAACCATAAAGCCTTTATCCTCGTCAGTGATTACCGCTTCCGGCTTCCCGCCTTCGAAGCTCATGGGATTGATGGTCCAACTGATCTTTTGTTGGGGTTCAGTTTGAGCTCTTTCTTTGGGTAGACCACTTCTCGGCTTCAGCTCGACCTTCTCAGCTAATTAATGTCACCTCATTTATTCTTTTAATTATCTTCCACTTATACACTTCGAGGTTCGCGTTCTGAGCGTCTATAATAGTCTAGGATAGTTTTTGTTGGGATGTCCTGATTGTTGCGGTAGTATCCAGTTAGGACCGTTTTGTGATAAATGTTTTTATCATCATCCGCCCTAACATTGACTCCTTCCCAAAATTTTCAGTCTCCCAGCTGAAGTCCAAAAGACTGAAGCCAAGATATTTGGATTTAATTCCATCATTGTTTTTCTCCGATCTTTGTGGCCACATGATTAGCTTCGTGCCCGTATTTGATTCCTGCGTTTGTATCTTTCCCGTTAAGTTCTTGTAGGCGAAGAAACCTTATTGCTTGCAATGACAAGTTCTTTCCTTTTTTCGTTATTGAAAGGTTGACCAGTCTGTACTCGTCCGCGATCTGCTATCTTACTCCTTGTCCTTCTTTGCTCCTCGGTTTTGCTGTTTGTTCATGCGGTGATTGCTGGGCTTCCTTCTTTTGCCAATTTTAAGAGAGCAGGTGGGAAAAGCAGCTGGTGTGGCCAGATTTTTAATACAATTCAATACAAGATGGAGTCACTTGGTGGACACAAACATTTAAATTAAATTAAAATTTGAAGTGAAATTTACTTCGGAAAACATTTGAAATACGTCCCAATGAAGTAAGTCAACTTGATCATCGTCACAGCAAGTCAGCTTGATCATCGTTAGTGCGCCGATCGAATTGCTTGGCACAGCCACTCACAACGAGTAGTCACAAATTTTCTATCATTTTGAATAATTTCACATTTCGCTAGCATCAATTATTTGGTCATGCAAAGGGTAAGGTAACATTGAATGTTGATGACAGGGTAATGCAGAGAGTATATATAGGGGAAGGTTTGGTATATTGGACCATTCGTTAAGTTGGACCACCATCAAATAACAGTTTAGTAGTTTATTGATTTCATAATTGGCAACACGAAACGAAAATCAACTAACGAAAATCATAAAACAGCGCGGCTAGTTGTCATTAACGAAAAACGAATTTCATTGTTTTCAATGTAAATTTTGGTGTTCTTTGCTAGTGGTGTAATTAAGGCAAAGGTAAGCTGTCTATATTTATATTTTTAATTGAGATTCGTTATTAATTAACAATTAACTGGTGATAAACATTAGCCGGCTTAGATAAGTTATGTTCTTGTCAAATTCGTTTTTTTTATGCGAGTAAGCAGTTTGCTTGCATGGTCGGTTAAAACGGCCTTCGACAACCTGAGGCAACTTCTTTAAATCGAGCTAAAGGATTTAACAGGGAAAGCATTCAAAACTTTTTTGATATTTATGGGCAAATAGTTGACACTAACAAGCTGAATGCGAGAGATATTTTTCTTAAAAGTGTTTTTGTTTAGTTTTATAGGTAAGTTTTCTCTAAGTCCAAATTACCAACCGCGTGGTCCAATTAATCCTACCGGTTGGTTAAATTGAAACAAATATCTGAACTCATAAAATGATAATTATCTTAAGTGTTGCTATAATTATGTTGATTTTTATTAATTATATGTGAAGCCAAATAAATGTAGTCGGCAGAAATGTCTGGCCGAATACATTTAAGAATTTCAAAAAGCTCCTTATAAATTCTTCCTTTTAATTTCTCGGGAAATAAATAATCTTCTCCTCGAGATAAACTTTTATTTTATTATTTTAAAATGCAC
>QYTT01091620.1:17433-27559 GCA_006980735.1 Dasypogon diadema | reverse complement strand
AAGTCAGCTTGATCATCGTTAGTGCGCCGATCGAATTGCTTGGCACAGCCACTCACAACGAGTAGTCACAAATTTTCTATCATTTTGAATAATTTCACATTTCGCTAGCATCAATTATTTGGTCATGCAAAGGGTAAGGTAACAGTGTATGTTGATGACAGGGTAATGCAGAGAGTATATATATGTACCAGAGAAATTTGTATTTTCTTATTCATTTGTGTTTATTTTTTAATTCTGAACGAAAGTCCTTGGACGCTTATCAAAACAAACTATACCTTCACCCTTACATTTTTTTCAATGAATTAGTAAATGCATAGTGAATTTTCTGCGTTAAAATTCATTGGTGTTTGGGAATGTATAGTCGTGCACATATGTTCATTACTTCATTAGTGAAGTAATGAATACATTTCCTACTGGGCCTCTATATCAAAATCAATTTTATAAAATTCTCAAGTAAAACTTACAGAAAGTGTTCAGATTTCTAAGTTGATCTTACTGAGTGTAGATACATTTTTTTTTAATTACAATTAAGTATTTTAAAAACTAGATCTTTACATAGAAGTTGGAGAGTTCAAGTCGCAGAATACGTATAATAGGCGTGCAATACTAGGCCACATTCTGATCTTTAAGGCTTTGCTGTCAAAAGTTTTGAAGATGTCTTTATAAAACTTTAGAAAATTCAAAAAAAACCAAAACTTATTTCCCTGGTGGTCTATAGCAAACAATATGGTTATCAAGTGCAACACGTAACTCTTGACCACTTTACAATAAACTAAAGAAGAAGGTGATTGAAAAGGAAAATTACTTGCATCCAACACATCCAGTCTCACCACTGTTTCCGATTCCTCGGCAAAAGACTGGTTCACCACCGGTGGCTCTGAATGCCACCAGTTTGTTCGGCGCAAACCTCTGTAGTTACCGAGTAACCGACCCGATAAGATCGCATTATGAAATTTATTATTCCAAGATGAAAGGTCATTTGTTGACTTTTTTTTACATGGATCTTTGAGACTGCCAACACGACTTTAATAATCTCTTTAGATTGTCTCAGCGCAGGCAAATTGTTCCCATTCAGAGCCGAGGCAAGTAGTCATTGTGCAGATAGAATTATGCGATTACGCAGAGTAAAATCGATGTGTGTCACAGTGGTCCCATTAGCTGATAGAAACGTTACCTTAGTGTGATTTATTTACTAATTTTCTGTTTAGATGTTCAAACCGTGAAATTTCAATTGGCCATTGATACACGGGTCGGAGATATAATAAGTCTGCATAAATCATGTAAGTGAGCCGATCTACGAGGGATCCTCGTGGGGAAGATTGACAAATGATGGACATTCCGCGTCGAACATGAAAATTAATATCTCACTTTAAAGATGCAAAGATGTGCCACATCCAAATGAAGTGATTACAAACAGACCGTGTTTACCAATAAATAAGGAGGTTTTGGAGAAGGTGCCCCATAAGCCGAACCATCCAAAACAACTCGGCTAGCGGCGGATGATTAATTGCGATTGCGGGTGAATCAGCAATTGGGAATCCAGTCAAGCTTTCAAATAACAGTGATGGCGAATAAAAGCGTGCCACACCGTGCCAAATTACACTACTGCCCGAGTGAAAAGCCTTGCATGATTCCCATGTCTCAATAATTCATCAGGAGCGAATAAAAACGACTACAATACAAAATTTCAAACATCGTCGTTCCTTCACCGTCACCGTCGCCGTCGATCACTAATGAAATTATTTTGTAAAAGCGTAAAAATCGAATTGCTCCGGCTGCAAAGATGGATGGGAATCGGTCAATTCGACTGTCCATTGCGAAGCCTCAATTATAGATCACTTCTACTGGATAAATCAACTGCAGCCGATTTCCTTCTGTTCTCGCATTTTTAGCGTAATTCGAATGCAGTTGAGTTTTTTACGGGGATGCGGACTCCTTCGCCTCACGTGCTCTCACTTGCAGTCTCGAATTACGATGCTTTGCAGGGTGATCATTTATCTTGTGGCGCAGGCGCTCACGTTAAATTGATTCGTTTCGAACTATAAATCATTTCGTTATGAACGGCTAAGAGGAGCTAATCGTCTGGCCGTGTAAAAGCCGATTGATTTGTAAAAATGTAGAAATGGAGCAAAAAACCCGGTCAATGGAGGCCAAAACTTCCTAATAGGTGTTGGATGAGAAATTACTACTTGGATTAGGATGAGGAATAAGTGGATGTTCCTGATACGTTTTCGGTGTCCTGTTTATGGAAAAGCTTCACCGTTTAGTAAAACTTCAATATTGGACAACTAATTGAATATTCAATAGAAGTGAGATCTCGGCTCCACAGAGCTGATGAAATCTCCAAAATTAAGTACAAGAGATGTTCAAAATTGTCGTCTACTCTAGTCACTAACTGTAACTAACTTTCCATATGTCCTCTATACGTGTAAACCCTGAACAGTGGTCACTTACGCATGCGGTCTTATGTATGTACATACGAATCGCTATGCATAATTCATTTAGCACAGGAACAACCCAAAGAAACTGTTCCCATAAATAATTTATTTTTCTAGGTAAAGAAGCAGCTTTGGAAGGCTCGATCATCGCCCAAAGTATGAGATATCTGTGATTGGGGTGACAATAGAGAAATTGATCGATCGAACGTCGCCTGATTTTGTGTCATATCATAAACAAGGAGCGTTCGAATTAATTCATCTGCCGATCTCCACTAGTTGTGCAGCTTTGTTCTTGCAGATCCATAGTGCAGAATTCTGCGTTCAAATTAAATCTTGCACACCTAACCAGAGGCGGTGTGGTGCAGTGGGACCGGATGCAGGGTAAGAGTTAGGTAAAAACGACTTTGTTCTTTGCGTCACGTTCTGGATTTCAATGTAGGCGCCATCGTTTGATCTAGAATTGAAATTAATGGGCCTGGATTTTACTTTTAACTCGTTTGCTTGATTTGAAGGTGAGGGCTGATGCATAGATGGATGCAGTTTGAATTCTTTCAGCAGGAAGACCTTTTTAAAATTACTGAAAATGTAAATAAGTTATTCACTGAATGAAGATTAGACTATAGAAAGCTGGACAATTTGAAGACCTTCAACTAACTTGGTATACCTTGAGTTTCAATTTAAATATCGCAAAATTTGGCTACCGTTTCCGGGTCTTGATCTGTTTTTATATTTTCACTAAATACTCCTTTCCGTCCATTTGGTTGAGTTTCTTTAGTCTACATTGATCACAAGAAACCATCAACGTAGCATACAACGTAGGCTTTACCAGAAACCTGGAAAAAGGAAAGCACCTTTTTTGCCATTGGCCCATTTTTTACCCACGCTGGTGTCCGAGTGGGCTGAGACGCACATCTGCAGGTTTTTTCCTCTGTTGGCGTAGGTTCAAGTTCTGCACAGGGCACAGCATTATATCTGGATACTAGTGGTTGAGGCAATTCCACTGATGAGAGTCGTACTTGCGAAGCTACTGGGATGTGGCACAGTAATTTCATGCCCAAAAATTATGGCTCGGAGCACGAATGTGATGAAGTGCACGGAGGTGTTGAAGAGGACACTGATGGAAAATGAGTGAAAGACACCTAAGACCATAGTTGGGGGTAATAACCTCCGCAATGACATTTCGAGAGGCATGCCCTCAAATAAGAATTTCAGTATACGATTATAATTCTATTCCCTCGTGGAATGGAGAACTAGACAGACTGAAGATAGACGTGAAAAGAGCCTTGAGCCATGAGAAATTATCTACGGCAGGTGTGGAAAGACCATAAGGCAAAAAACACAGAGCTGAGAAAGTTCGACGAAGAACGAAGTCGTGGAGGGATTTCTGCCTGAGAAAGTGTCAATAGACTACAGAAGATAGTCACCAAGGGCGCGGTTTCCAAAAGACAAGGGAAGTGGCGGAGACATTGGAGGAGAGAAACAAGATTTTATGGTGGCATATTTTCCAGGAAGATACGTTGACCGCAGTCACGAGATAAGACCGGGCTGAGGTAGAAAGGATGGCGTTTTTGGAGGGTGTGAAGAGGGCCATAGGCAGCTTCTCTACCTTCCTATAGTGAGCCAAAAAGGCCATTGCAACTTGACTTCGGCTGTCTTGCGACAGGGCATAAACCGGTATAGTGGAGGGAAACTAAAGAAATCTTTCTACTGAAACCAGGGAAAAGGGATTACATAGAGGCAAAGACCTTTAGACCGGTTAATAACACACCCTTTTTGTTGAAAGCAGTGGAGAGGGTGCTGATTGGAGTGCATTACGCTGACGAAGTATTCCTTAAATGTAAGCCAGCATAATAACAAAGATGGGAAATCGACAAAGCCTACGCTTCACCAGCTGGTAATAGTGGCTGAGGAGGAACTGAATACAAGAGGCATTACACTGATCATGTTCGTGAATGACAACGAAGGTGCCTTCGACAAAATTTAGTACAGAGAACTGAAAATTCCCTTGCTAAGACCTGAGGTTAGCCCTGTGATAGTGCGATGGGTGGACAGCAAGTTGAGAAACAGGACAATCAGGATTCATACCGATCAGTGTTAGGGGAAAGGGTGTCCACATGGATAAGTGTTATCTCCTTATGACACAGTTGACTCCTTAATCTCTACATCTGAAGAGACAGACAATCATGGCTAAGTGGATGACGTGGCGCTACGGTGGCGCGGAGTAAGTTCCTACTATTAATGCGAACAAGACAGAAATAGTAATCTTTACTAGGAAAAAATAATTTGGAATTTGAATCATTTACGCTTTTTGGATCTGAGGTCAGCGTTTCTGGACTTTGGGGACTTGAGGTCAACAAAGCTAAGTTGGTGTTGCTTCAATACAGAAAAGTTGTGGATTAGGATAATAAGGAGTATCTAGCCGAGGTCAGCACACTGGATATATACAATGATGACTAGTTCTATCGTAACTGCGACAGTTTTTTGACAACAGGCATGCCAAGTTACTATACCCTTTTCAGCTGGGATAAGTAAGGCTAAAAACTATTTATTTAAAAAACAAATAAAAAATGACAACCGTTGGCTCGCTTCAGTACTGACAACACCATTTGCTGCTTAACGTTGCTAGTCGGTCGAATATTACCTTAGCGTTTCACTCTGAACTTGATCTCAAAATTTATCTGACATTTTGCTGTTGCTATAAAAGTTTCGCTTCAGAAATAATTAAACTAAATTTTTATATGATATATGAATAAATTATATTAATAATAATTACTTGCAATAGAAGAAATGGAAAAAAGTTACACAACGTAATATTCGAACCCACGACTGTTACGACGCTGATATTAGGATACTATTCCCCTTCCGACTGAGCTAGCCGACCACACCATGTGCGATGCCCTTATAAATAATTTACATTAAAACGGAATAACAGACACACAGAATAATGAAGCAAATTATATAAGAAATACTTGGGCGAATCGCAGACTGGGCAAAAAGCCATCATGGTTAACATCCTGAATATCACAAAATTTCTTGAGAAAATTACGTGTTACAATGCACTTATTCTGAGAGAGGTCCACCAGTGTGGGACATCGGAGTAGAACATCGATGTACGTCGAAAATCATCGATGTGACGATAATATCGATCATATATCATCGAAGTACAAACAGCGTCGATATTAATGCTTAAAGCAGAAATTTTACGTCTATCCGGCACCTCACAGCACATCTAGCATGTGGCAAACTTATTACTTTGTTTAGTAAAGTGATTACTGCAATTCTTACTTTTCACCCACTTAATTAAAATCAAACTCAAAACCACCCAAGCCGGTGGTCGAGCGATCTGAGGCGCACGGTTAAAAAGATTTTCTCTGCTGTTGGCGTAGGATCGAATCCCGTACAGGACACGGCGATTTATCTGGATACCAGTGGCTGAGAAAATTCCACCGATAAGAATATTGTATTTCTGAAACCACTGCCACTTGCAACTGTGGCTCACTTGCAACATTTGTCAGGTTAAAATTTCCCAATCTCCTTTATTTCTTTCCGTATAAGCTGTGCTGTGTGCATCATAGGGTTGTCCCCTAAGCTTGGGCAATACCTTAAAAAAAACTGCTCAAGATATTCGATTTGGAATTATTTAATGAATGAAAAACAAGTGCCCAAGTTTTGGAATTTTATGGCTATGGCCGCTTTGGTGATCCCTATTATTGTCAGGGCAGCGACATAGGTCAAATAAAGTACCCACATGTGATGAAAATGTGACAAATACTGCAATTACACACAAGTAGTAACTTGATTTGTTGTACAATTCTCCTGGCATCGAATTAACAAAATCGATAAGTATAAAGTTTACGCATAACTGTTATTGTATTGTGTATTCGTATTAGTATTGATGAGGCTTTTATAGCCATTAGACTTTTATGTACAAAAACGTAAGTGTGTATAACTAACAATGGTATGAATGTAATACCAACACTTGGACCAGTAACAAGTAATGTGTAATGTTTTTTTTTTCATGGGCGGGTAATTATATATCCGCTTATTGCTCTGATATCGAAAGATGACATAGATGTTAACGATGTTGGAATACGTCCGGCATCGATGTTAAATTATCGAACGTCGTGAAGAAAATATCGATGAGAATCGCACAGCACTACTGTATAGGGGCTACTTAATGGCAACTTAACTTCAAAGCTTTTACAAACAGATAAGCATGGGGCACAACAAAGGACATATATAGCTTGGACATAACTTCCTTGATGAACTGTAGCAGTTAAAAGGAAGTGATCCTGGGCTTCATCATATCGACAATTTCAGACTCTGATTCCTTTTCTCGGTTTAATGGACAATTAGGCTAATAATGGCCTACGTTCAGGGGGCTCTTGAAGGTATAGATAACAATTGCAAAAAAAAAATTGATATTGAGCATTAGCATGACAGTATTCTGGCTTCTGAGATGGGGAAATTTCAACAGAATCTTTCTCGAAGGTTCCAAGTTGCAAAATTCAAAATGAACTGGGTAATTGATTACACGCCTGTTGTGTAAGGTGCCAGAATAAACTGAAGAATTTATGACACCACATCCGGGAAATATTTTTTTTTTTTTTTGGATAAAATCGTAGTACATAATTGCCTGTTGTTATTTTATGGTTTTCAAAAGCGTTTTGGAAAATTAACGTTTAGAATTGGCGTAGAAAATTTCCTCCCAATCAAATCCAAGTCTCAGAGGTACTGCGAAGTAAGCTCGCCAGGTGATTTAAGAGGATCGAAAACTGTCGCCGTCTACTGCGGCTTTGGCAGTTCTTTCGACGGTAATAATTCAAATTGGCGTAACGAACTGTGATGATTGGGCGTAGGATACTTTTGAAAATTGTTAGCAGCTCTCGCCCATTATGGTTGGGAACACCGTCACGTCTATTGCGATATCAATTGTGTCTGCAGAACAATGGATCGCGCGGGCGCAGCAGAGTGTACGCGTACATTGTCTTTCAAAACTTGCACGGCCCGGGCCAATCGATTATTATTTTTTGCAACTTTGCTAAAGACCCGAAATTAGCCCGAAATAATTCCACAATAAATCAAGCGACAGTCAAGACGACTCGATGCGCGCAGAAACAAGTCCGACCAAAATTAATTTCGAAATTATTCCTGAAGCCAAGCGAAGGGAATTTGGTTTTTACCTTTTTTCAAACTTTTTGTTGCATTTGGAAGGTGTGTTTGCACTTTTGCAGTCATATGTGGCGGCGGAGGAAGTCTGCCTAATTGCAAATTTCGAGTGTGCACGCGTGTGCGACATTATGCGAAAATATACAAGAGAAAAGAAAACAAAATAATAGTGGAGAGCAGTCAATGTTGACTGGAGGTGGCACAAGTCAATTCGGATCGAAGTCGGATTAATTGGGAAATAGGGTGCCCCGTGATTGACGTGTGTTGTTACCTAATAACATCTTCGAGTACGTGCCCGTTCGTGTGACGCATGCATATTTTAGGTGCTTCTCACTTCTGGCAAACATATTTGAGACAAATACTGGATGCTTGAATATTGTGCCTGTCCGTCATCTTTAGTTCACACGTATTAAGGAAGGGATTAAGATGCAATAATCGCAAGATATGGGGGCGGAAAACAATGCCCAACTAGGCAAAAAGAAAAACGAATCGTGAACTATCATTAATTTTCAATCAATTGCCTTAGAAGGAGTGTGATTCCATCCAAAAACTGTTGTTGTGTGCTGAGATGTCTATTTTGTCATGTTGGGAGGGTGTGTAAACCCTGGCAACAAAGGTTTAAAGGATTTCTTTAGTGTATGATACAAATGATACAATCGAAAATGTGTGAGGTCTCTAAAATATAAGGATTTCATCACAAAAGTCATACAAGAGGAAGAAGGCGGATAACTAGGTGTCTATTGATATGTATAATGATGCGTCGGTACACGCCCTTACCCATAATTTATTTCCACGTCGATTATGAGCGACAGGATGATAAACAAAATTCTTTGATAGTCTGCCTGAAAGACGCAGTCATGCGGATAAACAAATCGATTTCAAATTTCGAAGCACAAACAATGGGCCACGTGTGGCCCTCTGTCTGGACATGGACCCTTCTGCAAATCCTGATGCAATATCTTGCATCAGGCAAGTTAGGGTTATTAGCGTTTTGTTTTGATTACTCCCAAAGCAATTGTTGCCTCTTCCTGTTCGCACTTCAGAAGAGCGTAAAATATCCTGAACTTAGCCTACGTTCAGGATGTAAGTGAGATTGTTTTCATTTCAATTAGCACTCAAGTCAAGTGTAGATGCGTATGAGTATTTTGGAAAAAAAGATGGGGACTAAGTATGCGAAATTCTTCGCAGGCTCAGTAGAACGCTAATTCTGCTAAGGCATCATTATTTAAACAATTAAACACTTAAATATTGAGTTTCCCTTTTAATCCAGAAGACGCACTTCTTGGCATGGAGCTAAAAACATTTACCAATCCCAGCTGAAATTAGGCTCCACAACGTGATGCAACACACGAACTGTTAGCAAGGTTAATATCAGATTTACATACATAGTGTTAGTATATGTATTAGCGTATTAATATTTGAGAATACATTAAGGAAAATTAGTTAATATAGAAAAGACGTGACTTTAGTACGTTGTTAGAGACACTTAAATCAAAATGCTCAATAATGCCATGAACTATACTATGCATATGCGGTTAATGGGTTCATGCTTCTCATAGTTAGTACCTACTGGAGACACCTCTCAAATTATGACCATCAACACTAAAGGACACTTTAGGAACACAGTTCGGAATTGTCAATATTAAAACTTTGTAACTGGTGCACAGAAATAATGTTGGCGACAAGAAACTCAAATTGAGCAGCGTAAGGTGCTCCCGATAAGATGAAAAAATCGGAGGATCATTCCAGTGAAGATCTCTGAGCGCAAATTTGGCGAAGTTACGGCCAATCTGGACAGCATAGAAAGGGTTCCACACCTGAGATACATACTCCAGCAATGGTCTTACAAACGAGTTATATGAAGTTAAAGTAATTTTAAGGTTAGAGATTGTTACGTTCTCAAAAGCAAAAGGAGATAATAGGGAAGTTTACCCGGTCCAGAACAAGTGATTCTGCACATGTTTCGTTTGAAGGTGATACCGACTCCATAATCTGGGATCATGGGACCTGACTCTAAAGAGGCCTCAGTATTTCCGACAAGTATTGTTTCGCATTACTCATAATATGGTTTCGCCGAGGACGTCACCTTTTCCTATCCCTGTTACGGATTTTCCTGACTTGTTTTGGCTTTCCGCATTACTCATAAGATGATTTCGCCGAGGATATTTTGTGTTACGGACTTTTCCTGAAGAGACCAAATCGTTTTTTTTTTGTTGAAGTTTATAAACATTTTTTTCCATGTTTCAGATGAAATGAATTGTGGAAAATTGAGGAAAGTAATTGTGAACAATAGTGTTTAAAGTGTCCGAGGATTCACGAAGACAAGGCAAAGATTTTAGTGAAGACTTCTGGTGATCTGTGGCATAAAATGCCTACACCGCTTACATTAAAGTGCAACCGAACTAATTCCCAAAATAAATCCAAAATTTGAATTTAGCCGCCCAACAGAAATTAAACTCATACCACTCACAGTCCTAAACTTTCAGAGTGGGGTAGGTTTACGCCGTACGTATCAAAGG
>QYTT01091619.1:23756-40703 GCA_006980735.1 Dasypogon diadema | reverse complement strand
ATTTTCGAGATATTTAACTACATCGAATGGATTGGTAAAATTTAATTAACTTTCATTAATACATGAGTTCGGTGCAATTAGCTTTCAGATCGACCTCAACCACATTGTTCTACGTAGGTATATAACTTATGGATTCGACAATTTATCGGTTGGCGACCAAATAAATTACTCTAGAAAGCAATTTCAGTTATCGGTTTATAAATGAGATTTACTCTTTAGTGACTAAAACTGAAATTAGGGGTGGTATTAAATGAGGTTTCACTAAAACTCTGTGCAGCAAACTGTGAATAATCAAATTTACATTAATTGGATGATTCTGTTGGCTAATGGAGCCAAAAATTCAAAACAAACTATTGCCATGGATGGAAAATAACTGAACGAATTGTATAAGGCTGAAAATGAATTGATAACTATAGAAATTTACATTGGAAATATGATTTTTGATTACAAAATTCAAATGTTTGTGAAAATCAAAGATAAAAACTACCAATTATAAAATAAACTATGCCGCAGCTGCTTTCATTCTTCCGGGGATAATATTTCACAGGTTCGCATTATTTCTATATAACATTAAAATTAATTTTTAATGGAAAAGTGTCTATCTAGAATTTATTTAATAATTCTAATATGAATGACATGATACACAAGTATACACGCAAGAGTATTTAAGTGAGAACAAACACGCAGTGTTCTATTTGTAACCAGAGAATAGAAAAAAAGCGGCAGGCAAAGTAATTTTATCCATTTTAAAATATGTTTAATTTCCATACATTTAAAAAAAGCCATAGAACCAAGCAGCTAATCAGTTGATGAACATGAGAATGAAGTATACCAAGTATGATGTGTCATTTGAGATATCTTATAGAAGATACATAACTGGTACAGAGTAAAGCTTCACATGTTTTATCTGAAGGGTAATGAAACTACTTTTGGCAGGCTAAGTAAAAAATTCGGGGATGGTTGGTGGAAGATGTTAGTTATATAGTCTAACCTAGCCATTTCAGATTACGGATTGCCAGCGAAGTGGACAACTATTGACAGGCGATAATTCGTTAAAGACATAAGTCTCCAAGTGTTACAAAACTTTCAAAAAATGAAGAAAGGATATCAAGGACGAGAACGCTTAGTGCACCTGTAACTTTGAACTTTAGATAATGTGACTGTAATGAAACCGGATTTGAACTCTGATCGCCATCTTAATGTCAGATTAATAGCACATAAGATGCGACTTACAAAATCCATTATACATGAAATCGTTTCGGAAGATTTTTAAATTCGGAAAAGTTGTAACAAATTGGTTCTTGAAGATATGTCCAACGAACAGAAAGACCGACTTTTGTTTATACTTAGTCGGAAGAAAATTAGGAAAAGGGAGATTGGGAAATTTTAACCTGACAAATGTTGCAAGTGAACCACAATTTCTGGCATGATTTTTTTTTGTGCGACATCCCAGTGGCTTTACAAGTACAATTCTTGTCAGTAGAATTGCCCCAACCACTGGTACCCAGAAAAAAAAAACTCGCCATGCACAAATTGAAAGTATATGAGTGACATAACGTTTTTATATGTTCCCTCAATTTGCATCTTAAATTTCAAAGCGCGTCAAGGAAGCAATAAAAAGACACTTGCAAAATATTTTACCATGCCGAATAATGAAATGAAAAAAGTTCCAATAAATCCATGTATTGCATACTTATCGGTGGCAAACACCGAACTTAACACCAAAGTTACCCAGGAACGCAACCCCAAAGTAATGAACACAAACCCGAATTGATGCGGATCGGTGTTGCCATTATAAAATTTCAAGAAAAGCTCGATGAAACTCTATATAAAAAAAGTGGCTGAAATACGGAACCGGGAGCTTTCTTTGTATAATTAATATATAGATTAACATAAAGCAGTAATGCAACTTTCGGTCATAGGGCTCGGTTTATGCAGAAAAAAAAAACAGAATTTTGGCAATATTCGTGTTGAAAAGGAATTTATTCCGTTTCCCTGTTAATACCAAGTGTTTTTTTACCTTGAGCAAATGTATACCCACCTTCCCTTCCACCAAATTCTATTCATTTCTATTAATATGAGAAAATTATTAGCTTTGATACACGACCATCCCATTTTTGCCACATAACACAAAATATTACTGGAATGGGAGCCAGAGTTACATTGTGGAGCACTTTTTTATTTTCCCGAAAGGAGAAATGAATGAAATACAATTTTGCATGACTGCAGTCCAGTCTAATATCCATCTGTTGTCATATCATTTAGTATGGAGATACCCAAGGAATGAATAAAAGGACTTACGGAAAACCTCTTTGCTACGTATTCAAAACCTCTCATTTATATTATTTATTTTTGTCATAACATAGAAATGTTTTTCATATTTGTAGTACTTAACTGTCCGGTTGCGGTGGGAAAATCAGTTTTTGCAATCGATTACATATTTTAGGAAGATAGTTGTGGAAACTGCCCTGAGTTATTAGTGCCATATCGATTGGTAGCATAACTTAGTACTGAGGGAAGATGATTTCATGACCATAAACACTGTTCTATCATCCGATGACTCCTACATTATTTTCTCAACCTGATAAAGTGTGGAAAGAGATAGTGGTACACAAATATGACATCATGCGATATAGGGGTTAGGAGACATTCGTATTTTATTATATACAGTTCTACATTGTTATATCGACGTCATAAACTGCTGTGAAATATATTGACATAACCGGAAGGCCATCTAATTTGATTTGCCAATAAGTTAACACCAGAGATGACAAACACAGACGAAGTGAAGCGAAAAGGCACCCATTGCTAGAAGGATATAGATATGCAGTTCAAATATGGAGATATTCAAATCATTTGAAATTCTACAATTTCTGGTTTAAATGTTTATAGAGAGGGAGAGAGAGAGAGCACCAGAAAAGAGGAACTGACACCCGATCAGAATATTAACACTTTTGCTTCTTACACGACAGACACTTTTTGTGTGCTAGCTCGGATTAAGTTTAAATAACGCAAGATTTCTCCATTTATCAATAACACTTTTTTATTTTTTTTTACTTGTTTTGGTACTGCTGCGAAAATCCAAAGAGTTTACATTTTGTTTAGAAAGCAATTTCAATTTCTTTTTTACCTTGGAAGAGGTTTTATAAATAAAAAAATATGAATTAATGAAATGAATTAATGAATGAATTATTTGAAAGTAGTAGTAAATCAAAAAGATCTTTATGTATGTAGAAGTGAAAGGGGTGAAAGTTCATGCCGATTATGAAAATGGAGAAGATGATGGAAGGGGCGGCATTCGATAATAATAATGTTACTTTATAGGTTGACTTGTAATATATAAAACTATATAACTTTTATGGTGTGTGTGACTCGTGCAATATGTAAAAAATCTAATGCATTATCCTTCTAATGCACTCTAATTCAGAAGTTCAGTATCCGTAATCGTTTTCGAGATATAAAAATTTAAATTAATTAATTAAATTAATTAATTTAAATTTAGTTTGCAAATTGCTTTTTTATCAACAGAAGCTTTTCACTTAGACGCCACTCGTATTGGCGACATTAGATTGAGGATAATTGTAAAAATTTTGTAAAAATTTTGAAAACTTTGTTCCATAAGTGATTTTTATAAAATTTATTAATACTCGTATGAATGAGAGAACTATAAGTAGCATTATCGTGAAAAAAAGATTCAAATTATTGCAGTTGTGAAACCCTTCGCACTTGTACTTATATTTTCTCTGGTTTGCACACATTTAACATACGTGAAGGAAATTTTTACATGAGAGGATTAGAATCGGGTAGAGAACTACCCCTTGTGTCCATTGCATGTCCACCCATTCTACAAAACAAATAAAACTGAATAAATTTCTGGACTAGACGTCCAAAAGGTTTTCAGTAGTATCCTATAGTTTTGGTGGTGCCAAAAGTGCATATTCACATCGTACTTATTTAAAATTGCACATTTACTCGTGAAAAAATTATGCACTTAGCAACCCTCAATTTTCTTCTCTTCTCACGAAAAGATAAAAAGCTTTAATTAACCATGAGCAGCATTTCTCGGAGACATTTATGCATATTTGCAATGCAGTTTTGATGAGGCAGTCTTTGCAGGGCGACTCATTAACGAGAAGCTTACGACGTTCCCGAAAAATGGCAAAAGTTCCGCGGGCGGGATAATATGAGTCATATAACAAGGAAAAGTAATTAATGAGAACGAGTGTCGCCCTAAAGATTTTCCCTACAAAAGCCCAAGTACTTTGCACCAGTTTTAAGTCTTTTAACAAGTTAGCATTGTTGCTCGAGTCTCGTCGCGTATAGAAGGAGCAGAATGAAGTCTTCTGGGGAGTTACTCCTGTGTTTGTAATGTTTTAGAAAATTAATATTTCAGAAATGAAAGAAAAATCTGGGCAACTTTTAGTTTAAACTTATTCCAATTTCCTGGCATTGTCAACGAGAAATTGCATTTCAAAATTCTGAAAGATTTCCCGAGACGGGCGGCAGGCGGTCCTAGTGAAATACATAAAAAGATTAAAATTAAATTTCCTTTTGTGAATGGATCCCTTTCCTGCATATCTTATGAAAACGTAGATTAAGAAAGTTAATGGCATATTATCCATTACCTCGGGCGATCCTGGAAATTTTGTGGGGCGTCTCTGAATCATTTAGAATTTATAGAATTCTTTTTATGGTGGAGAGATTCTGAATCAGTGATTTTTTTTGTGTGCTTTCAGCTCCACCGGAAATCAGCGTGGAAAAATCGTGGGTACATGCAGCTGAAGGATATGATATCGAGCTGGTTTGTATTGTGCACGGCGATGTCAATTCTGAGGTAAGTCCTAAGTCTCTTGGGAATTTATAATTTGAGAACTAAGTGAAGGAAGATTATAGATTTTCCTTTTGCTTTAATGGAATGGGAAGCAAGATGGAAGCTCTTCACTTAATTTCGTTCTTCTGACAATTTGGTTTTTGTCGTATCAAGAAATATTGGAGTTTTTATTTCGATATAATTTCGATTTTGCTTATTTCGCATTCCGAATACTCAAATTTTAAAAGAGAGATATTTCTTTTGAAGCGCAAAATTATTAGCAAAACGGATAGGCGATCATTACCAGATATTTTTTATCTTCCATCTTAAATTTAATTTCCGTTTTTTTTTCGTTTATGTTTTTTGAAATCTCAGTACTTCAGTGCAATATTATATTCACTCAACGATTTTAGGAATTTCTTCCCCATTCTCCTGTAAAAATTCCAAAGATACTCAAGTTGGCTAATAAGCTTCTCGGGAAATTTTTTTTAAGTATGAAGATAAGCTTTTGACAGGAAGTAGAAGTTAAGATTTCAAAAAGAAATGAACTTTCTATTTTTATCACTGGGATTTATACTTGCCTCAATCTTAAGAATTTTCTTATATAACTTCCCTAAATAACGACTGAAATTTACAGGAATCTCGGATTGCTTTAAACTTTATTGTCAGAGCTCAGAGTATGTAACTTTTAATTACAAATTTTTAGCGGAGCTTCTGTACAATATTTTCCTTAACAAAACTAGAAATATCTTAATAACAATACGTGCGAAAATTCCTAATATTATCACCTCTTTGGTAATCAAATGTTGTGTGTAGCTACATCTCTAATTTTACAAAAATGTCTCCATTGTTGCAACAACTTTCTCATATTCAACTGATTCTCAAAAAAGGGAAAGATACGATATCTCCCAGTGAAGATTAGCTGCAATCACCTCAATACTGTTTAATATCTTGGTATTACTCAGTAACGACGAATTAATTGAACCTAGATATTAAAAAAAGCAATTTTATCAACAAATATCACCAATGCAATTTGTAGTTTTCCGTTGGAGCATAATCCTTTCATATGGTATTTTAACAGAGCCTCATAGATTTCTTGTCCATTTAGCTTCACACTTGAAGAGAACAACCTCTGCAAATCTTTTTTTTTATTCCGTAATTTCAATCATATTCACGTTAATGCATAGACAACAGTTTTCAGTAACCTACTGGATCATCTCCTGCTCCTAGGAGTAATACCAACGAATATGTAGTAAGTGTTCGTTGGTAATACTGTGCAACTCACACTGTCCAAACACAGTGCCAAGAAAGTCGGGGTAATTGAAAGGTTCCACAAGATTTAATCAGATCACTCCCACAGAAATCCATTGAGAACGACAAGGCTGGTATAGGAATCTTCTCCGAAGGCCTAAATCTATTCTGCTATATATAAGCTATATATAAGATATACCTCAGTTTACTAAGCAGAGATGCTCGTGCTGGTTCGTGCCTTGTACTACTTAAGGGACGGTCATATCCGAGGAGATAAAAGATAATATTCTCATAAACAAACTACTGTCAGATATTTGGATGGGACGGAGACAAATTCATCCCTGACAATAGAATGTGTGAGTGCACTTCGAAAAAAGCTGGCATTTAAAAAAAAAAACATGAGATGGATATGGAGTTCCAAGGTCCAGAACTAGAACCTATCAAACTTAGAACAATATATGAACCCTAAGCCAATATTGTCAAATTTCATTGATTGGAGAACTTCCAAAACTTACTCACAGTCGGTCCAAGAGAAAAAGAAACTACTCATAATTGATGTGGAGGTGTTGCAACAGCAAATCTTCGATTCAATATGTTTAAATTAGCATCAATCAAACTTCTCTTGGACACCTTAATACCAACACTTAATAAATTATTCCATAAATTTTTTAGTGGTAGTTTTGCGTAAAATTTACTCCTCGGTAGTTTACTTTACATTTAAGGATCTATCATAAGTAGCAACATTGTGCAGCCCTAGAAACATACTTGTTCACACCCTGTACACTTTATTCCGTTTACCGATTAAAGATATAATCCGAGGAATTATCCAAGGGCACATTATTATTAAATGCTCTTTCAAGGTTTAGGATCATAAATAACAAAGGCCAAGTCATGTATAGCAGTATATGCAGGGAATAGCATTTGATTTTACAGAAGCACAAAATTGATATTAGGCACAATAGATAAATGTACTGATAAAATGGACAGGGGACATCAAGCTCACAACAGATACAATCGACAAGGATAAAAAATGCTTAGATCTCCAGTAATAATCCAATAATTCAAAAAGGCTCTTCAAGAGGACTTAAGTCTGTAAAATATGATGATTTGTATACACCAAAGTCAACAACAAAATCTATGAAAAGATATTCGTTCAACCTTTATATTGTTTGATTTACAAGAGAATCTATTTGTTTAGGTACAACTCTAGAATGAGTTACAAAAAAAAAAAAATATAATAAAATAGAATCTCGAAAGGATTTGGGATTTGGATTTGAACATAGCGAATAGGCGGTATTCTGCCTTCCAACCAACTTTTCCTTGGCGTCCAAAAAAAAAAATCATAATTCTGCAAAACTATTTATAATTTCCTATTTGCTTTAATTAAGTTTGAATCATTATGTGCACACCTAGATTCCAGAATGACATAATAAGGTAAGCTGAAAACGTTTCCCAGTACCTTGTAGGTACATCATAAAAGATTAAAGAGAGATATAATTATCCATCCTCATTTCGTGCCATAATGACACAGTAAATTAATTACACTGTACTTACTGCAAAATAATAGCTTCCAATCCTCAGCCCTATCTCTACTTAAACAGGTAAAATTTATATGCTACTCAAATTTAATAGATTTTAAAAATAAAATTCACAATCAATTTTCGTGATGAGCTACAAAAATATCCTAAACGAAAATGTGACCGAACAATAAACGCAAATTATGTAACGAAGTAATAAGTTCGAATTAGAACATAAATTACCACATAATTTTGTCTCTGCATGCAATGAAAGCAATGAAAATTGCTTACAAGCCTGAGATAACTGTGAGCTATAAAAGTTGAAGAGTGCCTCCAATATGATGATATGTAATAAAAAGGAGAGAAAATTTCCGTGAAAAGGAACCACATCGTAAAAGTCAGAAATAGGTCTATCATGAAGCGATTCATTCATGAGATAACTAATGACATCATCAGAAGTGAAATAAATCACCACAATAAAATAATAATGAAGAGCTGAAATAAAATTACGAAGGGAGCAAATGAATTTCATGTTATGTAGTGATTCACACAACCCAAAAGTATTGGAGAATTTAATAAATGTTTGGCCATGTTTACATGTTTGTACAGAAATTGCGTGTAAATTTTTGATAATAATAGACGTTTTATTCCATTGTGACGATGGTATTTATTACATCAGTCTACAATATTTTCACCGATTCTGGTGGAATAAAAGATTTCATACTAGAAATAGTTGAGCTTGAATAAACATCTGGCATACCTGAAGGCAGTCTTATAGGTCCTTCGTTATTCATTTGAAATATTAAAACCTTAATTAGATTAGTGCTCATGAAAAGCCAATAAATGTGAGATTTTTAGAATTTTAATAGCACAGTGTACACAAACCGTGAAAAGGAACTCTTCGAAGGGAACGTAGACCACGGATGACAGCCTGGTTATATACCAGCGTCACTAGACCTACTAATACCCATATAACTGCAACGCCTCATAGAAATTCATGTCAAAAGTGTACCGGCGTCAACGGCTGTATGACTGCACCTTAATTGCTGTTTGTTGCTTGCAGGTTCGCCTGTTCTCCATGAGCGTATTATTAAGCTGCTGTGAAACGAGACTTCCGGTCAATAACCAACTCGAGTAGGTCATGATTATCTCAGAGTTCGAACTCAGGATTTCACCGAAGAAGGATTAAGAATCTTACTCTGTAATACGAATGGATCAAAAGCTGAGGAGAATGTTGGGTCGGGCATCCTCTATGAGTACCTAGGGTTACAGATGGCATCACATTTTGACAAGCACACTGAGATCTTCCAAGCAGAGGTCAAGGCTAGCAAGGGAATGCAAAAGCGTTCTCAACGATTTGTTCCTGAGCAATGATTTAATTGTTTTATGTGTGCCAGGTAGCAGTGGCGTACATGGCAATGAGAAAGCGGATGAGTTAGCGTGGGAGTGCGCTGCATCTGACTTCCCAGCCTCTCCTACGAGGGTGACCTCAAAGCCATTAGAATGTTGCACAGTAAAAACTGCATGCCAGAAAAAATTGTGGCTTACTTACAACATTTGTCAGGTTAAAATTTCCAAATCTCCTCATCTCTAAAATGTCCCTCCCCTAACAATGAGTTTTAAGCTTGGAATCAGTGTTAATCTCCAGTAGACACACTAGATTCCCGTTGAACAACAGGATAACTCTCCGAATAAAAAGGCAGATAACTTGGGTAAAGCTGGGACTAATAATTCGTATAATGGTCTCTACACTACTTTAGTCTACCAAAAACCAAATTTAGAATTGATTATTCCTTCCCAAATGAAAACGTTGTGCTAATATTTAAATGAAAAAAATGATTAGACCATTAATACCAATCTACTAATTTCTACAGATAGACAAGTCACATACCGGGAACATTTTACTCTTGCGGCTTCAAGGACTTTATTACTCATTTTTGTAGCTCTACATAAAATTTACGAGATATATCTTCGATCTGTGTGTATCTAAGGATATACTTGAAAGTAGTCTTCATGTGAGACTGGGTGTTGACTCTTTACAATTCTTTGTCTAATCTTTTGTGTTCTTTTGTGTTTGTATATTGTCATCACTTATTGTTTCCTCTTACATCTGTTCTATCTGTTGGTTAACCTTTGCTAACGGTTACTTGTCCTGCATGCTTGTCGGGGAGCTCAATCTTTCTTTGAAATGTGTGAACGCTTAGTGCGGAGATGGGTTCTTGGTTCTTGGCTCCACGTTAAGAAGTGCGCCTTCTGAGCATCATTATGTTGAGAATTTTACTTGTAAATTCACTGAGATGTTGCACAATGAAAGTTCATATTAAAAAATTGTGGATTAACTTTCAACAATTGTCAACAATTTTCTCTTGCTGAGCTTTGCTGTGCACACAATGGTATTATCCCTTTAGTGTAGGTATTATCTTAAAAAACGATTTCTAAGGCCATCCAAGAGTGCTCAAATATCTCAAAACAGGAACTTATCTAAATTAGACCTTGGGATTTGATGGTCTGATGTTCAAAACTTTTGTTTAAGCTTGTAGTTGTATGGTTGATACTTATTGATTTTTGGATCCTCAGGTGATATAAAATTTATGGTGCTGCAATGATTGAATAAGTTTAATAAGCCTCTTCCGAGTTCATACCCTGCATTCCTCGAGAAATGCTGTGAAAATTATCCCATTAAACAATATTGCATCTTATTCCTAGACACATCCAGCAACTTTTTGGAATAAAGTTTTTCAAGTGTTCAATCCTACTTTCCGGCAAAAAAATTATTTTTTTGCTCTCAAACTAATTCACAAAAACCCTGATGTCAACAGTACCCTTCTTCACTTCATTAAAACTTTGTTCAGAAATAGTAACTATAACTTCAGCTAACTAAAAATACTTTCTTCAGAGATCTCTGTTATCAAAGACGAAAAAAAAAACATTCTAGGGATGTGTAGGTTTGTAAGATACGTAAGGCAACCCATCAAACTAACCCAAAAGTTGTTCAAAAACTCCGTATTTTTTATACGGTGAGGTGAAGCGTTAGGGTAGCAAGTGACGTGACCGTAAAAAGAGTCCAGTTCCTTTAAAAGGGAATAAAATTTGAAACATAGATACCTTTCAGAAATAGCACCAGAGGATAAAAGCACTTAATGCACATCCCCTGTACTGACTGCAGAACCACGAATGACATATTTGACTACACAATATGCCAGCAAGATGGTCTGACTCAAAACTTTATCAAACTTAATCTACTGTCCAACCCTCTCTCTACCTACGAAAACCGGATGAACACTGACTTTTACTTCCAATCTCCTTAAGAAAATTTACCATCCCGCCGCCAGTGGGTGCATTATGATCCCACCACTCTAAGCATAAAGTTGCACTCTTAAGTTCCTAAGAAAATCTGTGGCTTATTATATTTCATCAAAAATTTCGTATCAAACATAATAAGTGAAATATTTTGAGCACCAGTGGAGCCAGTTAGTATCATACACACTTATGGCCACTTACTTGGCAAGAACTTGTCTGAAAATGAACCCATTAAAGGAATAGCCACGAACACTTGAGGAGCCAATGGTCAATATAATAAGGCAAATATTACAATGAAATTCCCAAGGCACATAGGGGGAAGAAAGATGATAACTTCATGGCATATAATGACGTACTGGTATTTGCTGTTGGCAGATGCGGGAAAATAAGACGTTAACCCAAAAGCAGATTCGTATGAAAATATTGCTTTGAGGCTACATCTTATCATGAAAAAGGAAAGATGATGATGATATGGTACATATCCTTTCAAGGATAACGAATTTTTCCGCAAATTTTTTTTCCAGGCTTTCTCTTTCTTTTGTGTTAGATTGAGTTCACTTAAATCTTATGGCATTCTTAATGGAAATTTTTGTGTGCTCTGATTAAAGGTGAAAAATAAATCTTGTGAAATCAGTCGTTTTTTGAAAATGTAGTACTTTTCCTAAACGACAGCGAAATATTACCAGTGGAATTGTGAATTCAGACTATGGGGAATATTTTCAAGAAGAAAAGATCTTGTACTTTCAACAGTTTACATCATCAAAAGATGACAATTCATTAACAAACAGGAAAGAATAGGTTCTAATATTGAGCCTTGGGGCACACCAATGGACAAAGGGAATCTAGAAGAAGTTGTGTCGACGACTTTGACTCGTTATGACCCTCAAGCCAAGAAGTTTTTGATTAATTTTTACACTAAAGAGCTAAAATCAAAACAGTTGTTCAACGTTTCGCATCTTTGTACAGCACGAGAATCAAATTGTGATAAACAAAATCTTATGATCTATAGATCCGATTATAAGGGCAAAAAACACAGAAAGATTCTTGGTCTAAAATCCTTGGGATCATTTGATAAGGAATTTTTAGCAATTCTGATTCAGTTTGTTAGCTTTTATTTCTCATAGCTACCAAAACATTAGGTCAATTAACAACCTTTGGTATATAGAAAATTATAAAAGAGCTATAAGGAGCAAGGAATCGGCTTTTTGGGCATATAAGTTTAAGAGGTGCCAGGAAACAAGGCAGATCTATATTCAACTCCGCAATAAATGCAATTCCAAATGCAAGTTTCAATTCGACCAGGATATAAGAAGAAGTGTGTTGCATGTCCCAGAGGTAGCAAAGGTTTTTGTTCGCTATTGAAGTTTGTGAAGAACAATTTTACCACCTTTTCGATACTACCACTCATTCATAACGGAAACGTTTATACAGACCCGTTGGATAAAGCTAACCTACTAGCTGCTAGTTTCGCTCCAAATTTTCACCTCTCTCCTAGTACTCAGGTACCATCATCACCCTCTACGTGCGACTGCAATCAAGGGCCACTCCATTCATTCCGTTCATAAGGTGTTTATGATGTGTCCAAAGCCACCGGATCTAATGGTATCTCGTCCCTGCTTCGGAAGTGTTGCGCCCGTGCCTTGCCTAAACATCTAAGGAAATTATTTAACTTGTCCTATTCAAAGGGTATTTTCCCATCATCATGGAAACTCTCCGATGTTCAGTCAATTCCTGGAAAAGAAGAGACTGGCGATCCCTGTAATTAGGGACCAATAGCAACCAGTTCCATCTTGGCTAAAGTCTTTTAGACAATCATAAATGGGCAATTGATAAAATATCTTGAAACTAATCACTTAATTCACGATTGCCACGGTAGCTCATTGGTTAGGGCACCCGACCGGAAGTTGGAAGTCCGCTGGTTCGGGTCCAGTCCGGTTCAGTCCACGAGCTGGTTTTTTTCGTGTCATAATTTAGAATCGTTAAAAATAAGTGCTTTAAAATTTAACATCATTTGATATATGCATTGCCAATGTAGTTTTCGTATCAGGCCAGGTGCTCGACTGGTGACCTGATGACGTTCTTTACCGAACTCTGGCATTAATACCTCCATAATTTCAGCGAGTCAGGGGCGGTTGCACTCGATATCTTGAAGGCCTTTAACAGGATCTGGCCCTCTACTCTTTTAGACAAACTTCCAGTATTTGATCTTGACCAATGTCTTCTCTTTCGGATTGACAGTTTCCGACCGTTCCATCTGAGTTACTTTGGTCGCTATCATTTCCAGCTCTTAGAATATCAATGCCAGTGTGACGCAAGGTTCTGTACTGTCTCCCACTTTTTTTCTATTTTCCACTAATGACCTTTTATCTCCCACTGCAAATCCAATTCACAGCTTTGCGGACGACAGCACTCTTGATTTCGCGTACTCATTTGAATCAGTTGCTGAAACTCGCGGTAATGCTTTTGATAATAATCGAGCACACACAATTGGATCGCTTAACAATGACATTGAGAGAATTCTCGAATGGGGTAGGCCGAATCGCGCCGATTTTAACGCATCCAAAACGCAAAGCTGCCTGATCTCTCTCGAACGAACCCCAAGTCCCTCACCATTCCTCTTTATCAATGGGGTGAACATTTCAAACTCTCCTAATTTGAATATCTTAGGGGTTCAGGTATCTAATAATCTTAGTAGGATGGGTTGCATCTTTGCTACTGCAAAGAATGCGATGAAATGCTTAAAATTTCTACAGCGATACAAGAAACACTTTACCCTATTTGACTTAGCGCTCATTTACAAGACTTATATTAGACATAGACTTGAATTTAATTCGCATATTTCGGTAGAAGTAGGATGCACTGCATTTACTGACCGTCTACTGTTAATTAAGTAAATTTCAGAACTAATTACAGAATTATCTAAAACAATGCTATTTTTATTGTAGATGTTGTGGTACCAAAACTCATTTCTTCTGGATCCAACGGATCGACGGTCCATGCACTCCAAGGACGACCGATATAGTCTAATTATCCGCAATTTCCAACACTCAGACTTCGGAAATTATAGCTGTGTAGCAGATAATGCTTTAGGAAGAACAAAGAAATACATTGAAGTGTCAGGACGTCCGGGTCCTGCAGAATTTATATCGCCCGCAATGAGCGGAGCTCTAGATCACTACAACTTAACGTGGACGATTGAATCAATACCACCTCTGGAGGAAATAAAACTCCTCTATCGAAGATTATTGGTAAGCTAATACTGTTAATCCGTTTGCAAATTGACAAGTCAGCCAGTGCGCCCAATTGCTGACATTAATCCATACATTTCGACAAATCCAGCCCAATTTGAATATAAAAAATTACGTTGCATGCTCAATTAAGCCTCCCTTTCAAATTTATTGTTCACAGTGCGGAAAATAGGTGAATTGTGTTCATATATTAAAATTCGTATGTTTTTTCCAGATGAACGAGACATATCAGCACCCGGGCAAATGGCATGATTACCCTATTTCGCCTACACCAATTCGACTCGACGCCAGTCATTTCATTATGTCGTACGTTATACGAAAATTGGAGCCCAATCTTGTACGAGGCGATAGTCCAGGCCAAAAATCGATACGGCTGGAATGAGGTAAATGATATTTTTTTGCATTGTTTCAGTTTAAAAAAAACATTCAGCACAAAATATTTTCGATTTTGCCCCCCCCCTTCCCAAGAAAAGATACACACATGATTGCATCTAGTAATCAATCCCAGTAGCCTTTTAAATGTGCTCCGAGCCCATAGGCTGTGGTTGTTACGTGATAGAGCCAATGTCGTTCAATATTACGAGTGTCGGGTGCGGGCATTAATTGTAAGTCACAATTACGTGCTTCCCACAATATTCACATGAAGCTGTATCAATATTTGCTCATTGAGAAGTTTGTTCACATTGTAAACAAGGCACCTCAGTCAGAATACAAACAAACGAAATTTACCTGCTTTAGGAAAATTAGCTAAGCTTTATGAACTTGCAATTATATCTTAAATAATCCGTGTAAATGAAAAGTTGTTGGTTTATTGCGGATATTTGGGTATCAAGCGAGTTTCTGCAGCCCTTCGCCGGCGTAGGGCCTGAACATTTAATACAGGCACCCCACGTACAACTCGAAGTCAAAATAAATCTGGTACACGTTCACCGACGTTTACGAAATAAATAGCGGAAGTTTGTATTTAATTTGATTGGCACGTTTTCCTGCCAAAAGTAAAGCGTTAGACCCGAAAAACGTCTGGAAAGAATAAGTAGGTGCTGAGGAGGCGCAAAAGAAATCTATGTGGGAGAATCTGGGAAGCGATCCCTGTGGTGTCAGCACAAAGTACCTAAGTAACTGTCAGTAGTATCCTAATTAACAAGGAAGGAACTTCCTGCGAAAATTTAACTTTGTATCTGCTTTGAGAGCTTTGTACCCTCTGAAGCGGATCTCAACTTTCAATAAGAAACGTTTGAATGATTTCATCCAGAAATTCAAGGAAATAGGTATTAAGTAGAAGGTGGTGACATATGTCAAAATGTTACCCCAAAATGTTATCCTAAAGTGAAACAGGTGGTTTGTGAGTGGCACAGTTGTCGCAAATGTAACATACTTAACCGCATTTTATATTGGGTTGAAATTTCCGCATAACATCAAACATTATTGTGGTGGAATAATACCTTCGTTCGAATTGTAATTTTGCACTAAAATTAGATAGAAATTTGATTAGAACAAGGGGTACACAAGCTGTTCAGCATCGCATCCACCGCGACCCGTGTGAACCCTTGTTTATTAAATCATCTCAGGCATAAGCCCTCAAAGAAGCTTAGGCTTTTCCTAGGATTGGTATTCCAGATATGTGAAGGCGAAGAGCAGATCTCTTCTATGTACGAAAATCTTCTTCGCAGTCCTTGAGTTCTACTTCAGAAAAGGGGGTACTGGGTGTTCTCCCAATCTTTAAGAGCCTGTTTGAGATAACATTTCGAGAGACCGCAACAAGGATCTGGTGCAATAAAGCACTTTCTCGTTCCCCTCTTAGTCAGATCAGGTGTTTAAAAAATTTTTGGTACTTTCTTTAAAGCAAGTCTTGAAATTGCCTCATTTTTGGCAAGGAAAATGTCTACTGCTCTGCAGACGTGGAATGAGAATATGAGGAGCGATTGTAAATATTAGTGCATACGTCAATAACCATCCCCTCAGTCTGGAATACAGTAGAAAAGGGATCCAAGGCTTTTGAAGTACGACATTTAGGACCATATACACTTTCAGTTTAACGCACTTTTCAGTCTTTGATATATCCGTACACCATACCATCGAACCAATTACTTCGTAAGGCTCGAGGCAAATGGCTCATCATCTTCCATGCCGAAATATATACCATTGCAACCTGTGCCCTTCTCAATTTTAACTAAGATTGTGAATGGTGCCAACATTATCATTTTCTCTGGTAGCCATCATGCAGCGCTTAGCATACCAGTCTATTGTGTTACTTATCAAAAGCATTGTAGAGGCTAATGTGTGCACAAATATTATAGTTTATAACGGGACATGGCACGTTATCTAAATGGCATTAGATCTCTAGATCGAGACACAGCTGTGAGTCTGCGTTGTTGACAATTACAATTGATATATATATATATACGAATATATATCAGATTTATACAAAAAACTATTTATTTGGTGAGATCCAGTAAGTTAAAACGCGTAGCGCTACATCTGGTCCTCTTCCTGTCTTGTTGTCAGGGATACCGCAAGGTTCTATTTTGGCTCCACTACTCTTTTCAATATTTATAAATGATCCACCTAAAACAATCGAAGATGAGAATTTATGCACCAATGTCGATGATGTTCAAATTTATATTTCAAGACCAATCTTGACATCGATCGGATATTCGCTTGATGTGCAACAAAAATCTGTTAACCTGAAGGAATTGGAAACAATGATACTTGACATCTTTCGTAACCATCTTCCAAAGCAACAGACTAAATCACGTCCAACTCAGAAAAAGTTAAACCACCTGTGGCAAACTTAATGACGACAAATTTCACAGATCTGAAG
>QYTT01091619.1:0-23736 GCA_006980735.1 Dasypogon diadema | reverse complement strand
AAATATTAGTGCATACGTCAATAACCATCCCCTCAGTCTGGAATACAGTAGAAAAGGGATCCAAGGCTTTTGAAGTACGACATTTAGGACCATATACACTTTCAGTTTAACGCACTTTTCAGTCTTTGATATATCCGTACACCATACCATCGAACCAATTACTTCGTAAGGCTCGAGGCAAATGGCTCATCATCTTCCATGCCGAAATATATACCATTGCAACCTGTGCCCTTCTCAATTTTAACTAAGATTGTGAAAGGTGCCAACATTATCATTTACCAGACATGGCACGTTATCTAAATGGCATTAGATCTCTAGATCGAGACACAGCTGTGAGTCTGCGTTGTTGACAATTACAATTGATATATATATATATACGAATATATATCAGATTTATACAAAAAACTATTTATTTGGTGGGATCCAGTAAGTTAAAACGCGTAGCGCTACATCTGGTCCTCTTCCTGTCTTGTTGTCAGGGATACCGCAAGGTTCTATTTTGGCTCCACTACTCTTTTCAATATTTATAAATGATCCACCTAAAACAATCGAAGATGAGAATTTATGCACCAATGTCGATGATGTTCAAATTTATATTTCAAGACCAAATGGCTTAATTGAGAACTGCATCGAATACATCAATCTTGACATCGATCGGATATTCGCTTGATGTGCAACAAAAATCTGTTAACCTGAAGGAATTGGAAACAATGATACTTGACATCTTTCGTAACCATCTTCCAAAGCAACAGACTAAATCACGTCCAACTCAGAAAAAGTTAAACCACCTGTGGCAAACTTAATGACGACAAATTTCACAGATCTGAAGAAATTGTATTCTCTCAGTGATTATAAAGCGGAGGCAACAACAAGGGAGAAGGGCGTTTTACATCTTCTATTAAATTTGATCAACGTCCACACCTGACTGGGAAGGTAGCTACCATCACCACATCCAAATGGCACCAAATAGGTGATTTAAACTCAAAAATAAGAGAAACAATTGGCAAGTCAGTCAGTTTATCTTATAGCAAAAGTATTAATATTTTGGGGTAAATACGTTGAAAGGACGTGTTGTAATTTTTGATACCGCAGCTTCTTCAATTTAAAGAAGATATCTTGCTTCGCAAAGGTACTCTCACTTAACGCCTTCTCAGCAGAAAGCTTTACATGAAATTGTCAGAAAATTAAAAAAATTTTGGGATGTACAAATCGCATAGAAAATATTATAGAAATGGATTCAATGACTACTAAGCACTCTCAGTGGTACAAAAGATAATAAACACAGAGCTAAGCAAGTTGCTCGGAGCTTGCCGATGCACTGATGATGATAGCCAAGAACAATGCACTAGTTACGTCGATCATAAACAAATAAATAAGAATTAAAGGAAAGGAAAATGAAAGGATTTTCCCTTAGGAATGTGTTTGTTTTCAACATAGAAATAGTAAATTTTTGCCGCATTTGGAAGGGGTTAATATCTTAATACAACTTATTGTAGAAGACAATAACTTTTTACGTTTAATTGTCCCCAAGAAAATTCTATTCTCACGGCGTCCCTACACAAAACTACACAATTGTAAACAAACGGAAAACAACAACTGGGAGTGATGTAAACAAAAATAAGAATATATTTTATTCCCCAATTATGAACTGATTTCTCTTAGCTCAGTATAAAAATCTTCCTTGAGGTTTCTTATCAAATATTTTGTGTAAACTTACCTGTGAAAACCATTTCGGGCAACTGCCTGCCGATGCCCTATATTTTGGCAATTTGGTGCAATACACGACATTTTATTGTTATAATTTCACTACACAATTTAATATACTTTCTTTCTTACCACGTTTATTGTTTTAATTCTAAGGATTTACTCACTTTTAACAACTTTTGCTAACAAAACACATTCTTGCTCACGATTTGCCATCGAAAGTGACAGTTCAAGTATCTTTTTCTTATTGACAAAACACTCTCACTCCCCCTTTCAGCTCTCTTACTTTGCCCACGAAACCGCTGCTTCATTCACATACAATGAATGTGAAATTATGGGCTTTTCTTTTAGTTATTTTTTTTTGATCGTAAATTAAATAAAACCACAAAAATGAACGATTATCCCCTTCACTCAATATCAAATCTGCTTTTTGGCATGTACAAAAAAAGAGATTCAAATAACTTCCAGACTTTACTATCCCAAATCATTCACTGTTTTAATTCCCTTTGGCCCTACTGTGCTTGTATATTTTTGTGATTTTATATAAATCGACGAAAAATATTTCACGTTTTTCAGAAATATGTGTAAATATTTTTTTTCTTTTTATTTATTTTTTCATTTTTGCTTAATTTTGTTTTTATTTATATTAAAAAATTTTTTATTTTATTAAAATAAAACAATACTATTTATCACCTTTACATATGTATTTTGTTCTAAGTTAAAATAGCCAATCTACAGAATCTAACAACAGTTTCTTTTGTTTTTTTTTTAGATCAGTGATATTCATCAATTCTACACGAAAAATCTGGATATGCATCTAGATATAGACATGGAATACAAAATTGGAACATCCAGGGCAAGTGGATGCTACCGAGTAGAATCTCTAGATAATATATTTATTATATTTTCGCTTATTCTAACAGTAAATTTTAAATATAATCCGACGTTTTAATTTCAAAAAGTATTTTTCTTAAAATGTTACTGATGAAGTGCCTTAAACTGTCTTTTAGGAATTAATTATTTTATTTATGAATATTTTTTTCTTTTTCCTTAAATTGTAAGTAACCTTAGAATTTTTTGTACGCATAATTAATTAGAAAAAAATATATACATATTTATTTTAGATGAATAATGTAAATACTCTCTAAAAGTACATTAACTGATTGTTGTGTATCCAAGAGGTGAATTTTTTAATGGTTGTAAATTAATGATTGATGAGAGTGTTGATAGCACAATTTGGTGTAAGAATAGATGCACAATATCTTTGTATATAGATAATGCAAAGTATCTTAAGTACTTATATATATATAGACTCTGTACTGGATGCTAAAATATGTATAATTAAAACATAACTATTATAAATACACTTGTATTATAGCAAACATTTAATCTAGGCACTAAAAAAATCCGAACCAATCTGTGTATTAAGGAAGAATGGAAGACAAACCATCTTATTTTGACATGTGATTACTAATGTAGGAAACATGATTATGATACGTATTATCTGATTAATAGATAGAGAGATAAGTCTTTGAAAGTAGTCAGAATTAAGATTATTGGAAAATGTTTGAAAAATGCCGCAAGCATCCATATTAACAATCACTTTGAACAGGTCTTAATTTATACAAATTTATAAATGAAAATTGGTCTAAAGTAAAAAAAAATTCTTACAATAGTTTTGTACCTTTTCAGATTTCTATGGTTAATATGGATAATATGGTTTAAATCTGTGCTTGAAGAGCTGGTCTAGTTAAGGGAAGTCAGCTGGCAATATCCTCTCTTGTCTCAGCTTTATAGAGGAATATATAAAAATAGTCATATTACATATAGTAAAAAATGTCCACGTACGATCTAATATACTATTCAATTTCCAACAAAAAGAGCGAGATCAGCATAAGGTTTCCAAATGTATTCCTTGTGTTTGATCTTTCGTACGTAGTTTGAACATCAATTCGGGAAAAAATTATATTTTTTTGTGAAGTTTTAGAGTCAAGCAGATTTTTAAATTAAGTTTAGACCTCTAACTTATGGCTCTTTTTCAAATTTTTGAGCTCAGTTAAAAATCTGCGATGCATTACTTTTTGCTACATTATTCTTTCATAGATGAAAATTTTCGTTGAGAATTCAGTAACAAGCAGAAATGAGCAATAAAACGCAACACTCTTTGAGACAATAATACCCTTTGAGTTACTTTATCATTAACATTCTCTTAACCTTACACTTTACCTTACTATGTCACGGATGTTAACGATTTCGATGTTATTCATCGATAAAATTACTCATTACCATCTTCATCAGTGGTTCGATTTCCTACTGTAATTTCAAAAACTGATCACTATTAGCACAAAATAACACAAAATTTGCGAGTATAAATGTTGAACGACCCTGTTTTCATCAGAAAAATAATAGGCTTTAAAATACATTAATGACTTCTATCGTTCAAAACAGTGTTTGTTGGTTAAAATACATTAAATTTTTTCCTATTTGTTACGTAAACAAAGTACCAATCCGTTTCCTATTGTGTAAAATAGTTTTATTTTTCATTTAAAACGGATTTTTTGGTAAAATATTTCTTGTTTCGTTTTATGTGCTTTCTTCGTTTTAAAGAAATAGTGAAACAAACGTTTTTAAAATTACGAAACAAACGAAAAAACGATTATTCGTGTATTTTTACATCTGTAAACACAAAGATACCCAGGTTATTCTGTTCATAAAATTTTTAGTTTATTTCTTAAAGTTAGTGATTATTTCTTAAAAAATAAAATATATAAGGGTCTGACCAAAAAAGAATGTCATACCGACAATATCATAAGCTATTAACATATTTTACTGCCCCAGAAACAAACCTATCGAACGTATCTTATTTAATTCATGGCTTATAAACACCCAAAATATCTTTCTATATCGTCAAGGTATCGTAGCACTGGCTTCAGTGCCTTCCTGGCATTATAGGCATACCCATGCCTGGAAGCATACCATAGCATCCGACGATATTATGAAATTTTTCCAACATCTTGATGTTTAAGGTCTTCTTTAAAAAAGAAAATAGGATTCTCTTGCTATGGTGATAAGGTCTACTACCCATCTATGTTTTATTTTAAAAAAGTATTTCCAAATAAAAGCAGATATCATGCCATGTTTTCTTCGCATAATTCATGTAGTTCCCATTGGTTCAACTTCCTTACCTTTCCAAGATCATGCAAACGACCAAGGACTATCGAACGGTCAACACCATAGCTTATCTACCATTTCACGGGACTGCCAATGTTTGTCGGACACCACTAGCTCCTTCATTTCCCCTGTTGTCACCACGTTTTCAGGTCTACCCCTAGGTTCATATTGAACTCTAAAATCTCCAGTACTGAATTTTTTGAACAATCGATAAATCATTTTTTTTGCTTGCGCATTTCTCCTTGAAAACACTGCTCATGTTCCGGTATACGTCGGCAGCAGATGAACCAAGTAAATATTCATATAAAACCATTTGAATGACTAGGTTTTAAGGATATCAGGACTATTTATACCTTAAGAAGGTAAAGTTTCCCACCCATATCACAGAACCTTCATTTGATCCTACTCCAAAATTGTCAAAAAAGGTCAATATTATCTCAGTACAAGAAATTTAAACCATATGCAATAAACCACTAACTGGTCTTAAAATTAATACAGTCCAATAATAATTGCAGTCAACCCGTTTTCCTTCAGTGATGATTTTTTTTTTCATATTAGTTAACTGCTCTTTATTTTAGTGTTCTTTTTTTTCTTACACATTATTACTCAAAAACTTTATTCCGTTTTCTCCCCACAATAGATAGAGGGAAAAATTCCAGAAATCCACAAATCACTTCTCAGCATAACTCTCCCAATGAATACCAAAACCGTATGATAATTAAATATTTTTGTAATTAACACAAGAATTACCAAACCGGACATTTTGATCAGTAGCCTCTTTTTCAATTACACTATTCAGCGTAGTATTTATATCTCTGTTGTAATTACAATTACAAATACAATTTTACAAGTACAAGTCCCTGGAATTGTAATTGCAGTTTTTCAATTACAATTCCGAGTAATTGTAATTGACAATTTCTAAACACTTCCAATTTTTCTAATAGAGTTTTTCAATTCTATCACAAAAACAATTTCCTTTCAATTTATCAAATGCTTACAGTATAAGGAAAGGAAAAATAGTATTCTTAGCAAATGGAGCATTGTTAAATGACGTGAAGATAAAGTGTGCTAGCCAAGTGCAGTTTTAGTTGCCATGTCTTTACTTCGCATACTGTTTGTATTCCATGAAGTGAGAAATGTGAGGAGCTGTTCCATACAAATAAAATTCAATGCAATTATTAAATAAAATTACAATTCCATGGAAATATAATTGAAAATTTTCTCAATTATAACTCCAAGTAATTGTAATTAGGTAATTTACAATTCTAAATCCGTGGAATTGCATTTGTACTTTTAATTGTAATTGAAGACATACATCTCTGATAAATACTACCCAATTAAAAGCTACTGATACTACTGAGGAATAAGCGATAGGTTGCTGTATTTTTAAGAATCTGTTTTTAATTTGCCATGACATTTGTAAACAAATCATTCGTCTGATATATTTTAGAAAACATAAAAATTACAATGAAATAAATTAATAATTCTAAAGAGTTAGCCTTATTTCCGAACGTTAATGATAAAAATTCGCAATAAATTGCAATTTTACAATTTGTAAGACTATCATTTTCTTTATAGTTTTTTAATTTGTTACTACTAACTTTCAAAACAGTTTTAAAAATAGAATCGGCCTTTTCAAACTGTATAATAAGAAACTTATTCCCATTAACTCTTAGAAGAAAACAAATAAAAAAGTGATATGTGTTCTGGTTCATATTCCACTCAAATAAAAATACAACTGGAGGATGCAAACAAAATTGAAATATTCTAGAAAAATTTCATTTTGTTCAGCTATTAAGTAATAACAAAACTAATTAGAAAGAAAAGAACAAAACATTCTGTAGCATAGAATAAAGTTAGGAGGAATAAAATTATGGTAATTATTAATAATAGGAGAACTGTGTAATATTAGCCAACTTAGACTGTATTATAAAAATTAATGTCAAACTTTCGATAGGAAATTGAATTTGCTAAAATGCAACGTGTGAAAGGAATAATAGAAAATTATTATATAAGGATCGAGCGATTATGTAGAATCATATCATACATTTAATTTTGTACCATTTTATCCTATTACGTCCCCTTAAAAAAAAATACATAAAAATGAGGAAGTAAAGCGATGTAATAACTCTCTAATGAGAAACTGACTAGGATGATAGATGAAAATAAATAAAGCTAACATTTGCAAAGGAATTTTGTTATTAAAATATATTCATTTTATATTTTTAAAGAAAATTATAAAATATTTTCGAACCGAGTTCCTTTAGGGCATTATTGATCCTAATCACCATCGCCTGTCAGAGCAGTAATACCAGGCTGAAAAAAATTACTGACTGAACAATAGCAGTTTTTAGTAGGTTTGAAAACCAGAAGGGAGTGAACAGCAGCTTTATATGGAGAATACACAAGCACGGATCGAGGTGTTTTGCAAACGAAAATAAAAAAAACTCGAAAGTTTTCGAGCATTCACCAATTAATTTTTTTTTAGTTATATTGGAGACCTCATTTTGAAATTAGGAAATTTATTTCATAGCATTCGCAAATTTATTTAAACCCAAAGCAAATAAGTTTAACCCAAGAGCAAGTAAGTTTGAACTTTTTACAAATATATTTAACAAAACGGCAAATAAATTTAAACAAGGCGCAAATATATTTAAACCTTCACGAAATGAACTTCAACTAATAGGAAATATATTTAAACCTTTACCAAATAAGTTTTAAACTATTAGCAAATCTATATAAACCCTGAACAAATTTATGTATGTAACCTAAATACTTTATTATAAGATAATGATAGAAGGGGTTTTTATTTAAATTCATCAAAGGATCCGGACGTTCTCCCTTTTTAAAAAGTAACGATGGCTCCTGTACGGAGTCCAGTGAAGAAACCTAGAAGGTAATATTTGGTGCCCATTTTCCTGGGAATGTGGAAACTGCCTGCTTCAATGACTCTGCACAGAGAAAGGCACATGTCTCGATATCAAGGAGGCTTTTAACAATATCTCAACAAAAATCCTTCGTCGAGCTTTGAGAACTCTTAGCATTGAACCGTTTTTACGCAAATGAATTGACACGATGCTAACAAAAAAAAACATTATAACGACTGAACTGGGAAAGGGGAGTTCAACAAGATGGATTCATAGAGGAATACCACAAGAGAATGTGCACCGACCTAAGCTGTAGCTTCTGGTTGTCAACTCTACTTTAGTCTCTCTGTCGACAGTGGGAACTAGGGCCGTCTTGTAGCTTATACTGACCACCTCGCCATTCTAGTTTCGGTTTAGTTCCTTTCGAATATTAGTGAACAGATAGAGAGAGCTCTATAAAAGATTCAAATAAACTCCTACAAATGAGTTTGTTCTCTTTATTAAGAGAAGTGTAATTCCTGCAACTAAATACAGAGGCTAAATATTTCGATTTCAGAAGAGGTTTCTTTTTAATATCCATAACAGAGAGGAGTGTAATGTAAATAAGGTTGCTCAATCAGGCTATACGAGCGAGTCGAAACTGGACGGAGCGATGTGAGCTGGGGCTTTTTCGAACTACCACAATATTAGAGAATCCTACAACCTAACAGGCAGTGATTGGCAAATTGTCTACACAATGTAAATTACGTGATTTTTGACGTGTAAACAATGACGTAGTCTTCGTCGCAATATTTCACGTAGACAATGTAATCTATGTCAACAATGTAGACAATCATTATTATATGAAATTGTCAAATGAAATTCACAAAGTGGTAAAAGGATATCCGTAAAATGTTTTTGTTATTGTTTCATGAACATTTGTTTTTTAAGATATTTGCTTTATTATTTGATTTCACCTTATTCTTTATATGTTTTTATATCTGTTCTTCTACCTGTATTTTTCTGTATCCTCATTCATATTTTCCACAATTTTCATAAGTTTCACATCTAAACTTTTCTTATTTTTATTGAGTTACCCTTCTAGCCCAGAAGGCGCACTTCAAATCCCATATGTATGGAGAGAACCGTATCTTAGCCATAGATCATAAGACAAAGAGTACAAGACAAGAAAACAAAAACTGTCAGCTCATTGCAGTATTGGTAAAGCATTTGCATTAGTATTGATAGTATTTTCTCAAACGGCATAGATAATATGTGTAATTTCTGGGGAAGGATTGAGAAATGTGCTTGTTATACTTTGATGAAACAAGAGATTATGAATATTAGTTAGTTTTCAGGGTATCCATGCCTCGGGATTTTTAAGAGAATCTATACAAGATATTTTAACAAACAATATAATTTTAACAATTTCTATGGAATTCTATGGAAATCTAATCGTTCTGAGAGTAACGCTATTTTTCCTTCTCTTTTATTTATCTAGAAGTAAAAAGCTGGTCATGTCACAACGATATATATTTTATACGTAATGTCTAGTCTTCTTTGTTCTATGGTCTAAAGTCTAAGCGTAACATGTCTTTATTGCCTACAGCCTTTGCTGAACAAGCAAGAAGATATTAAAATCAGAAACCATGAGAACGTTTGTTTGTTTTACTCTAGTCGATTTTCTATACTTCAGCTATTACATTTTTCGATTTCCATGAATTTATTGTCAATTTTAGATCAAACTACTGACAATCCAAAAATGAGTAACATAGATGTTAAAATTAAATGAAAGGCAATTTTCTAAGAGTTTTTCAATAATTTTACATTAGTAGTAAACTTTTTACCGTTTCTACCCATGGAATTTTAAGGGAAAGGTGTCACTAGAAGGGTTAACTAGTGCTCCTTCCCGCATTTCATTCAGAAACAAGCTGATTACAGCAACATGTATTTTATACACAATGTCCGGCCCATTTAGTTTCCTGGATTAACTATTTTTCTATCTTAATGAGTTAAAGCGTTGCAAACGTAGCATACAAAAAAAGATATAGATAAGATATATATAAGAATATAAATATTGACAACTCTTTTCTTCAATATTGGGGAAGTACTTGCCATTAAATATTAGTTATACTTCCTGGAATGATGTATGTAGGCTGAGGGATCTCTGGGAATGATTTGAAAAATGCAATTATTATACTTTACTGAAATAAAAGAATATTAATGTTACTTAGATTCAAAGGAAACCGATTTTTAAATTCTGAAGAAAACTCGAAGATATAACAACCCAAGAAAACTGCACCTTTGCCCATAGGTAGGCCCAAGAGGTAGGCTCAAAAATAATAGGTTAAGATATTCTGATGTGGGTGGTGAGCTCCTACTCATATACAATGCTAGAAATTCGTTGTTCCACTCTTTGTTTTTTTTTTTAAGATCACAATACGATTATTTACAATAGCCCTTTTTATATACATAAAATTTAGCAGAAATAAAATAGGAAACTGTTCTAAGTATGCACTTAAAATAACCATTTTGCCAATTTAGTCCCATTTCTTTAGTTAAGAGATATCTACAACAAACCCATTAAGCGCAGTTAAAGTGTGATATTTTGTATGAAAACGTTAAACAACTAGCGCCATATAATGCAATTATTTGATGTAGAAAAATATTTTATGTAATTAACTTTACTAAATAAGTTGCAGTACATGGCAAGCACGGAAATAATAAAATTTTACATTATCTACCAAAAGTCAACATCGTCTACGTAGACTATGAATTATCTACATTGTCTACGCATTGTTTACGCCGAAGTGTAAACAATGAAAATCTACACATAAATGCCCATCACTGCTAACAGGTTATTCTAAAGTGTTTCAATTTCAAGTGGAGATCTCTGCCGTAAATAATATCGACAGCTGATATACTACGTAATGTGAATGTCGGAATCTACATTAATATTTAAGCGGCTATTAGAGTCATATATAATCAATTCGCGCCTTGTTTAACGCTGTCGCTACTTCTTGGCTTCCGGGGACTGTTTTAGGATCAGACATTTTTGTTGCTGGTTCCTGTGTCACCGACGATGTTCGTACAAGGTAAGATTCCAGTATAGATAGAGAAGTATCAGTCGGACATATCCATAGGCGAATATCAAAAATTAGAAAAGAGAAAGATTAAGCAACAGGCTGTTACAGTAGCTAATTATAAATGGATAAGGCTAACTATTTGTGGAACCTTAAGACAGTTTTTGCCAAAAATTTTCTCCGACAGAAAAGCTTTCATTGTTTAAGAGGAGGCGGATAGATGAACGTAACATCACGGTTATCGTAACAGGTCACTCTCGCTTTTGTAGGCATCCAAAGCTTATAGGTCCTCCTTTAAACGATTTCTACAGAAGCTGCATGGACAAGGAAAGTATTCAGCACCTTCTCTAGGTATATCCATTACGTAAATACCTCTTTGGCTTATTGGTGACTCCAGAAATCAAGCAGTTGGGTGAAATATTTCTGGTTGGCCGTCACTTTAACCAAATCTAACCTATACCCAATTTAATATAATACATTTGTTTTTTCTTAAGCCACCTGAACGATATATTTCGTACCCTACGATGCTCATTATTAAAAAATCTACACACATTTGACAATTTTTTACCATTGAAGGGCTTTGGCGATAAGGCTCTGATAGCCAGCAGGTATTTGTTGGAGCAAATTTATACACATACATGTTTTAGGTAAATAATAGTTTAGAAAATATATATTCACGTGGAAAAAGATTTTTGGTATTTAAATCCGATCGGTTTGAATCCCAACATTCACTTTCTAAGCATTCGATTTAAAAAATTTTGGAGAAAGTGAGAACATTCAAAGATCCTTCTTGTCCTCCCCAAAAGAAATCATCAGCTGCTTTAACGACATAAACTACGTAATTGAAGTGAATACGAATTATTTGAATTTTGTCTGCAGTAGTGTCAGGTGTAAGTCATACCAAAGACAGATGTCACTGATTTGCAATAAACCAAGAACATGTAAATATTTAAAATATTTCACAAACAGAAAACTTTACTCACTGTTTACGTAGTAAATGACATTCGTCTAAATCGCTAGTAGTACAATGAATGAATGACGTTCTTGATAATCACTTGCCTTGAATGTTGTTGACCGACAGGTGGTAGTAACAATTACCGATATTCATTCCAGTTGGTACAGACAATATGTAATCGGAAGGCTTACAATTAGTTAATTATCTATTAACTGTTTTCCAATTGATTAAACACACGTCAGATGATTTTTATTCATTTTTACTATGATCAGATATAAAAGAAGTATGATTTTGTCGACGAAGGTGTATTAAGTTACAAAATGGCACGGTGTTCAGTTTTCCTAGTTCTAGTTCTTGTAGAAAGTTTTAAGGGTTCATCAGCTCGTAAGTTTGAAAAGAGTGCAAAATTTAAGGGACATTGGTCTCAATAGTAATCACCTCCCTTCCGAGGAGTATTTATTTAAGTGGAACTGGGACAAATGCATTTCGTATTTTCTCTTTCAAATACGAGAAAACAAAATTGTGGATTGAAAACACTTCTGGACATACGATAATTTCAAAACAAGCAATATTCCAAAGGGACCTGGAGTTTCTTGTTTCTTCTTTAAAACAGCGAATATATATATATAAACCATAATAATATCAAATTGTGTTTATTGGGAACAATGATCTACTCAACTCTTTTACAGTGCTTATTATCTTATAATGAAATTAATTATATTGTGATAGAAAAGTAGCTATGAGAAAATTGAACAAAGTAAGCTAAAATAATATCGGACCAAGTAAAGATCCCTAAGGACACCAAAGACTAACTAAATCCATGGATGTTGATGGACGATAACATAAAGAAATCAGCTATATATATATATATATATATATATATATAGAAATCAAGAATAACAAGCGTAAAAACTACAACACCAGAAATTGACAGATTCCTAAAGAAAAATGACATAACTGAGACGCCAGTGCTACTTCGATCGAGGACGAAACTAAACCCGAGGGTAAACTTCTCAACAGTTCTCAATTGCAGGAATTTTTAAAGGCCGTCTCCTCCAAGAGAAACGGTTCACGGAATCACTACCACCACTTCATCGGGCGCTACTCGGGTCTGACAAATCAGCTCTGGAGGCTGCAGACGGACGTAAGGGAGAAGGGCCCATTTAACGAGGAAACAAAACTGGCGCAAATTATTCCCAAGTGTGGAAACCATTACCACCGCGGCCAAAAAGCGGTAAGCTCCGGTCGCATTGGTCACGCATATCCTAGGTACTCACTCTCAATACCCGGCGACTCTTTGCGGTTATAGAGGAGGTAAAGAGGTACAATTACGACATCATTCTGCTTCAAGAGACAGATTGCATGCGGGATGTGCATGTGTTAAGTGCAGTGGTACATGATAGCTACTTGCAATGCGAGTACGCTATGTTCACGGCACTGGCGCTCCAACGACTTTTATTCATGTCTTGCCACCTCGATAAACTTCGTCCTCGGTGGCAGGGTTGTGATTAATGTGTATATTCCTCACGACGATGGGATCGCGATGCAAATTCTTCATACTGTACACTTTCACCTGTTGAATTTCTCTGGTGAGGTCATTCTTAGCGGAGATTTCAACTGCACGCTTCAGCGTGGAATTCAACGCTAACAGTGCCGAATGGATGCGTGATCTGGTCAGCTTTTGCAACCTCGTCAACCTCTTTCGTTAGAAATATCCGACGCGAAGGTTGACAGACTTTACGTCTCTTAATCAATCCTTGCCACTTTTACTGATGTCACCAATGAGGTTTTTTCTATGAACAATTATTTTGTGATAGTGGCGACTAGAACTATAGGCGAAAATCGAACTAAATATTCAACAAAAAAAATTGTTAGGAAGCTCCAGATTATGTCACTCATCGAATCGAATTTCAGCCGTAGCAGATACCGATGGCCGAACTTGTCGAAGGAGTTGGCTCTTGTTGATGCTTTAATTATTTAAAATTCAGACGTGCCTCTTGTATAACGAGAGCATAAAGAGTCGAACAAAGAACTGCAAGCATAGCTTGGAGTTCATATTGCCGAACCAGTTGCAATAAACGAGGAAGGGTGAACCACTACTACTTGAAGCACTAGCTACTTCTTCTTCGACATCCTGATCGACAGAAACGGACATGCATTGGCTCATCTCTGAAAATATAAACAGGTTCCTGCTGCATGTCCCAACTCTTAAGGATGAGATGGCCTGACTCCAGAGTTCTTTATAGCTTTCAGGAATCACTTGAGTCCTAATCTTTTGGAGGTCTTCAGTTCTGAAGCAGATGGCCTCAAAGATTTTCCCCCTAGCTGGCGCTACAATCGCCACAGATTTTTCCCTACTGCAGTAGCTCCACCGTAATGACGATGCCCTCTTTAGACTAACATAAGGCTTTTGACCGTTTTAGTCACGAGTACAAGTCGAAGTGCCGAAATTACAAAAAATTGTGCAGTAATTAATTAAAAAACAAAACAAGTTCAGAAGTGATCCAAGAATATTGATGGTTTTTAGGATATGTACTCAATTCATTAAACAAAGCTATACAAGATCACTAAATATCGTTATAGGAATATAACAACTAAATAACAATGCAAATTTACAGAGATGATACACTCGTTTATCCCCTGAATATATGAAGTAGGGTTGTCATTGAGCGGACTCAAAAGAGTCGATGAATTCGTCGATCGACTCTTTTCTTCAATCGACTGAAATTGTTAGGGGACCTCGAGAGTCCAGAAATGAGTTCGATCAATATTTCAGTCCGCTCACAAATGATTCCGATCCATGTTTGAGTTCGCTCAGAAAAGATTCCGATCAACATTTGAGTCCGCTCAGAAATGAGTCCGATCAATACTTGAGTTCACTCAAGCTTCAGTCCGATCAATATGTGAGCCCGCTCAGTTCAGTTGAAAGATTAAAAGGCGGATCTCTCGGAAATTACAGAAAATATCGGTACATGTTTGGCTTCAAATGAAAGGAGAAGATAACCTCTGTACGTCACGTTCCTCTTTCAATTTTGCATTATTTATTTTTTAAAACTAATTTTTTATTACCTTTTTCTCAAAACTTGGCACTTTATACACAATTTTAATTTTCTGTTCGGCACTAAAAGTGATATGTTAAATGGATATAAAGCAATTGGTTCATTCAACATTCCGTGCACCCTGCATAACATGAGGCGGCCAGTTACGAATACTCTAAACAAGGTAAAAGTCAGATAGCACGTGTCTTTGATAACGAGGGGTTAATAAATTTCAATGATGGGATGACTGTATAAATTGAATGGATTCCATAATGTAAGCGAGGGGACCAGTGATAATTAATTTAAACATAAACACAAGAGTTGCCCGCTTAAGAACAATGTTTAAGGAATATCCCAGTAAACGTGACCTAAATGAAGGCACATGGTCAAATCTCCACAAATTAAACACAAACTTTATTCAGTCATTGAAGGCAACGTTAATTTTGTGCAGACAGAATTTAGGATAAATTGGGCTACCAAACATAAAAAGGCACTGTTTTCATAAAGACATACAGCAAAATCATTAATAAACATATTTAAAAAAAAAAACTGGTCCTAAAATATACCCCTGTGGGACACCCTGGAACAACGGCAGAAGGCTTAAATGGGACAGATTTATTCGAAACTCTTAAAATGGATTGAGTATGAAATTCATAATTAGTTCAATTGTAAATGAAGAAAACTGAGAATTGGTAGGGTTTTTGAAAGAGTCTCATTGGTTAACACTTGAAAAAGTCCAGCAACACAACTGTACTAATTTCATCATAATCCAATCTGCTCCTTAGATCTGAAATTATCTTAAGGGATGCAGCAACAACCAGACTGCTATCGATTCAGCTTGTTGTTACTTTTGATAAAGCTTATAAGGGTGTATAAAAACTTCTTTAGCTAAGAAGCAAAGAATTCTGTTAGATCGGAAAAAAGACGGCGAATCCACCACTTACTTTTTAGGAATAGACACTACAATGTCAATGTCTTCCGTTCACTTAGATTTGTTGGCAACTCACGCCTTATCGAACCTTGCAAAGCACGTTTCGATAACCCGGTATGGTCTTTCCGTAAAACCTGATCTCCTCATCTTACTCTGTTAGATTTTGTGTATTATAATTTATAAAGTCTTCATATCTAAACAAATTTTTAGAATGTCAAATAGACATCGGCAGTGATTTACAAGGAAAGGACCCTGTATTCATAACTAAGAAAGGTGAGCTCTGGGTACCCACAGGTTCGTCACTATCTTGGAAGCCGTCAGAAAAAACTATTATAGCATGTGGAGAGAAAAACAGCTTTGTACAAGGTATAAATGCCGGAATTAAAAACTTCCTTTTAATTATATAATATATATTATGTTCAGGTACTGGCTCTGAAACTGAAATTGAATGCTCTGCTAAGAAAGACTTTAAAATCGGTGGAGTCAAGGCAAAAGTTTCTGATATCCAGTGCACAACTTCAGTTACAGGAGATGTGGAAAAAACTCATGAAAAATGTGGAAAAGATGGTGTCATCCATAAAATTGGATTCAGAACTAAAAAGTACGGACTTGTTAAATATTTTGAAGTGTGCTATGATTTACACGCAGCTTCAGTAATCTACACGCACCACACCATTTATGGAAAAGCAATCGACAGTAAGTTTATTAAAACTGAATACAAAAATACGATAACACCTGCCAATTTTTCCAACCTTACAGAGGCAGCTACCGGTAGTCTTAGGCCAACTTTTAAAACAGCAGGATTCCCCGGCCACTCTAAACCTACCAATTCCTACAAGCAATCATCTCAACTCACCAGGTTGTCCAGCCTCTTGTCATCAGAATCATTGGCTAAAAAGTATATTGCTCATGATTCGTTCTTATCTCGAGGACACTTGACTCCAGATGCTGATGGTATCTTTAGGAGCTGGCAGCATGCTACTTACTTTTATATTAATGTTGCACCGGAATGGCAGGTAAGATTCAAATTTCACATTTTTTTCCCTCGCACTTCATTCATTTTGGAAAATTTTTAGACTGTCAATGCCGGAAATTGGTTACGTGTGGAGAATTTCGCCAGAAGGGTAGCATCAAACCTTAAAGGCAATTTGGAAGTGTATACTGGCGTCTTTGATACATTAACATTGCCGGATATAAATGGAAATGATGTTGAATTATCATTGGAATCGAACGGAATAATACCCGTTCCTAAATGGTTCTGGAAAATTATTAAACATAAAAATTCTGGAATTGCATTCATCACCCTCAACAATCCATTTGCTGAAGAGCAGGAACCACTGTGTACCGATGTTTGTAAGAAGTATGGATTCTATAGCGATGCATTCCATAATATGCGACATGGGTATACCTTCTGCTGTAAGGTATCACACCTTATGAAAGTCATTCCTAACATACCGCAGAGTGCTAAGGTGAAAAGTGTTTTAAGCTTGTAAAATCGAAAAACAGAATTATAGAGAATTTCGATTTGGATGATGTTTTCACATTTGATTTACTTCTAAGGATCATAAATTAGCCATACATTTATAGTTTTAATTTTATGGTAAAACAATTACCTTAGGTACCAACCCTAGTCCAACCCAGCACATTATTAACCTCATATAAAGCTGAAATCGCAAATTTCAAATTCTATCCTAAGATTTGAGGCTCGAGGTCTAGAAGTTGTGGTTTGAAAAGATCGATTATTCCTGCTTGTCACTTTTTTATAGCTTGTAGTGTCTAGAATTATATTTCAAAGGTCCAAAGTGTGAAACCTTCTCCATTTTCATATTACGGTCACTTTCCGAGGACCACCTCAGAGAGTCTAGCTCTTAATTAGCTGTGCTTGTAACTAGAGATGTTAAAGTGCAAAATACGGCTTTACTTTCTTATACTTTTTGTGACCTTTATGGTTTTTTACAGCTTTTTTCATAAAAAGCAGGCTTTTCTTATGCTTTCTTTCTTTTCTTTTCAGCTCTCTATGTTTCATAATATTAAAAGCACAGTGGCTCCATTTACGAAATCCCAGCTCGGGTTGTGAACTACCGACTAAAACCCCTCCCCCCGTTTATGACGACTCCAGCCCGGAACCGTTTACCACATTACTACGGGGTAGGCCTCTTGTTTTAGCTGCCCTCTGGACAGCCTCTCGTGGTCTCTGGATTCTTTGGGCGGAGGGTATCTTCCACGAACCTTGCCACTAGCACCCAGTGGCTCTTACTCTCCAGCGTAAATTCTACAATGTTGTCTGGTATTAACCGGCCCAGCTTCGACTCCACGATTGCTCTTCCATCTGCAGATGAAGTGCGCATGCTCAGCATCGTCTCTACCATCTCCGCAATATGAGTCGGCTTTCCCAACTTTATGGAGATAATACCGAAAGCACTGCATTAGTTCACCTCGCCATATTTTCTACCAATCCACGGTTTGACCACGTCGACCGTGGTTCAGAAACAAAAACCCCGAATATATTAGTAATCATCCAACACATCACATCGCCCCACAGTTTAAAGAACCCACCAAAAGTATTTTTTCCTATAACTTTTTTTTACATAACACTGAAAATTCTACTTTTCCCCCCATAAAAGATAATAAAATATAAAAACTGTATAAAAAAAAACTTCCAATTTTAGTGGAGCGCGCCAGGATGATGTGATTTAGGAACCATTTGGCTCAAACCGCATCAAATTATGTATCTCTATTTTTACTCCTTCAGGAGTGTCAACCAAATTCAAAAACTGGGTTTCGACAAAAAGCTTTTTAAAAACTTTGGAAATGATTCTTAAGTTGATAACATACATAAGAATTTTACTTACCATTCTGAATCTATTCCAGAGCCATACAATACTCCCTCCTCTTCAATGGCATCCCCTTGAGCCCTCCTCCTGGCCTCTTGCAGACTGATCCTAGCTTCTTTAGTGGCGACAGCTGCTTTCGTTTCTGATTTCGAGATCCTTGTGTCATTCCTCCACTTCAGTTCCTCGCTGCACCTGCTTCCCACAGTCATATCTAGTTCTTCGATGATCTTCATGAGTGTGTTATGACACTCATTGAACAAGCAGACAGCAGTGAAAGAATCAATCTGAAGAATTACGTATTCATTGAACTGAACTTTTGGAGCAATCTGCCGCACTATTGCATTGTAGCCTTCATTGTTTTTCTGGTGATGAGCGCCTTTACACCTCCCAAGTAACTCTAGCTTAACTAAATCCTTGTAGATCGGTTGAATAGCAGCAACAACTTCATAAGGGAACACTTCCTGATTGGTCACTTCGGATAATATTTCCAGGCTCATAACGGACAGATATGAGCAGAGGGGGGTGATAGGAGTCAACAGTTAACAAAGAGTTGAACTTTGTTAAACTATTATGTTATTTGTGTTGGAGAAGAAAACAAGATCCAACCACCTACCCACGACGTTCTTGACATTCTGAACCTGGTGCAAGCCCAAACCAGCACACGCATCCAGGAATTGAGATTCCCTGGATGAAAGGTTGCCATCAGGAAGGTAGTCATCGTCATCGTCATCGTCATCATTATATACCCATTGAACATTGGGTAAATTGAAATCACCATCAAGGAAAATAATTTCATCTCTGGAACACATCATATCAGAGATAGGATTTAAATAAGGTATTAAGATGTCGAAAAGAGTCTGTCCATTGTCGTCAAAAATGTAAAGGGAATTAGGAGGGATATAGCAACAAAGAATATATAAGTTGTGTCTTGAAAAAGAAATCTTAAGAGCGACGAGCTCTACGTTAAGATTAATCGGAAAAAAAGGGAGGGATAAAAGGATATAACTTAAGTGGGTTCTGCATGCTATCAGCACACTATCACCCCGCGCATCATAGTCAGAGTGTCTGCACCAACGAAAAATTTGATAGGACTGATCAAAGATTTCAGCGTCGTAAAATCCACCATGCAGCCAAGTTTCAGTAAAAGCGACCCCATCAAAGCATCTGGAGAAGAGCGACTGTAACACGTCTTTAATTTTAGTTTTTAATCCCCTTACGTTTTGATAGTAAAGGGAAAGCGTTCCTATTTTTTTGAGTTTTTTGAACTCGAATTAAGGAGAGTATCCCCACCCTGAAAGACTAGCCGTAGAAATTCAGTCCAGAGGAAGCTTTGCCCTTGTTTTTTAGACTTGGGACTTTCAGGACAAATACAATTTTATTAGAAATGAATTGAAAAATAGAAATCACGATACCTTACCAAGCTGTAACAAAATTGCCGCAGCAAAAAAAAAGTGTTTGCCGACGAAATACTCAGTTAACGGCAAAGAAATAGAAGTAACACTTAACAATGTGTGATGGTAGATTAACCCAATTTTTAACAGACATCAAATCATTGGAAACTTGTACCATTAGCCGAAAAAAATCCAAAAGATTTTCGAAATACAGGAAGGGAATGCGATGTTGAAGAAAACTATCAATACGGACTTTCGCCTGTTCATGCAAGGATTCGATTTAAAAAAACGTATTCCCTGGACCATTCTCAAAATATCGTCAAAATCCGGCTCGAAGGACCAATTTTGCTATAACTCGTAGAATTAAGTGTTTAACACAGTCGAGATTTTGCAGAGAATTTTATTCGAATCGAGACAAATGATCTGAGCTAAGGTTTTCGGATATTATAATACCAAAAGAACAAAGGTATGTTCCATATCTCGTCAGTGATACCAGTTTAACAGTGATATTATTTTTTTTATGACGTAATTGGAATTGTTGTTTTGTGTTACAGATTTCGGCAGCACGACAGATCAATCAACTAAAAAATATTTCATGCAATTCTCTGGCCAAAGGATCTCCACAAAATAATGGCAATGAAACGCGTAACTAATTTTTAAATATAACTTTACTTCATTTTTTTCAGTTTTTTATTTATCATCCGTCTCTAAAGTTATTCTTAAATTTTCTCTCATCATAAGGCTCTTTTACTGTTACATTTTACTTTGAACTTTCAACATAAAATGTTTAAAAAATAAACAAAATATTCACAAAATTGCTAATTTATCACAATGATATTAATTATAAAATGAACAACATATAAGAGAAGTATAATAAATGATAATAATAATAATAACAAGCGCGTTTCACATTTCTCTTAAATACGTCTTGATTTTCTCTTTTTACTTTTTTTTTCTTTTTGCAACTTAACACGATTTTTACACTTTTCATAACAACAACAAAAAAACGAAAAATAGTTATTCGTTCTAAGAATTAGGTTTTGATAGTGTACAAGGAAGAACAAAAAAAAAATAAAGAAATAAACAAAAAAAGGAATAAAAGGGAAATAACTAGAAAGAAAATTATGGCGAACTGCAAATCTAACTGCAGTCAATTGAATGATGGCATTTTCTTCGATGAATCTCAGTTCTGAAGTCTTTCAGGTTTTTAATGATTTCGTTGTATATATCAAATGAGCGCGCACTAGATATGATTCTTGCTCTCCTCATAAATTAATAATACAAAATGATAAGAAAAATAAAAATAAAAAAGAAATTAACTTTGATTATATATTAAACGATGCTCTCACGTTCCGGTGTAGATTGTATTTCTCCAAAGGCAGGAATTCCTCTAATACCAGCTGGTATAATTCCAACTTTACGCAAGGAGGCATCACTTGAACGGATACCATTACCTTGAAACAGATTCACTAGCCACGATGTAATTGAACCTCTTCCAAGTGATTTTTTGCTGTTGAAATTACTACTTCCATCTCCAGCACCTACGGTCTCCAGAGAACGCCATCGTTTTGACTTTAAAATGATTTCATCTGGGGGACTAGTTAGTGATCCTTGTCTAAACAATAACGGACACAACGGATCCTCTACATTAATTGAACCGTTACAGTTGTTATTTAAATGCTTCGGCGGAATTTTGCTATCAATATGGTCCATTTTGTTATCACTTTCACCGTCTGGATTGCTACTAATCAATGACACTCCAGCATCTAAGGATCTTGAATTGATCTTCGAAAGTTTTGACGGTAGTTTTGATAGATCTAAACGTTTTCTCAACTGCATAGGTAATGGATCCAGTGATTTACTTTCTCTGAGCGTACTATCAGAGTGATTGAATGCCACATAGTCCTGCGAGGATGCCGATACAATTGGTTTTAGAATCCGATGAGGTTTAACCTTAGCTAGAGGTTTTTTACTGGGATTATCACAGACCGTGTCAATTTCGGAATGATCCAATGTACTACGAGAACCACCTATTCGACAACTATTACTACCATTTCCATCTGCGCTTGCTTGACTGACGGAACCATTTCCACCAGTGCCATTCAAATAAAGTGGGATCCTTTCAATTCTTTTGTGAATTGGACGTGGAGAATCTCGGGCAGTCATTGAACCTTGGAGGCTGTAGGTGCTTTCACCATCTGCACGCGGTACACTGGACTGCCTTCTACTGCCAGCTACTGGAACAAATTAAGAACAATTGATTAGAAATAGATGTAATGGAACAATTTTATTTGTCCAAATAATCTGAGTGTTTCATGCGTTTTTTTTTTTGCAAAAACTGTTTTCTACAACGTTCTACAATATTTCAATTGAGAAGCAAGCAAATGATGAGAACATTTCTACTCTCGCTGCAGAAATATTAAAAATATATTCAAAAACTTACCAAAATAATGTACTCCCATTAAACTGGGCTGCCTTGAATCACAATTTAATTTTGGACTCTTTCTAGGCCTACAAAATAGCGGTGGAGGAAGATCCCGAATATCAACTGGTTTCTTCTGTATGGCTTTATCTGTTGCTCCAACTAGCCAATAAGTAACCACTTCACCTTTCCCTTTCATTGAAATCAGTCCTCGTTTCTCTGTTATATATCCACCAAGTTTGTCCAAAGCCTCTTTACATTTACTTGAGATATGAATTTTTAGTGCTTCACCATTTGATTCCATTCGCGACGCAGTATTCACTGTATCACCAAAAAGGCAATAACGGGGCATTGTGAGCCCAACTACTCCTGCAACTACCGGACCTGTGTGTATTCCTATTCTCAGTTTTAGGGTTTCATTTGGTCTGTGAGATATTTTATGCTGTCTAACAGCATGAAGTAGTTCCAGTGACATTGATGCTATTTCACCAACATGTCTATCCCCGTTTTTAATAGGAAGTCCAGAAACCTGTACGAAAATAACTGGATAAATTTCTTCTACCTACATAATTTTCTCGTAGGTTACTTACCACCATGTAAGCATCACCAATGGTTTCAACTTTATACACGTCGTAGCCTTTGATGATTCTGTCAAAAACTGTGTAGAGATCATTAAGAAAGTTTACAACTTGCAGAGGCGTACTTTCCGCAGACATAGCTGTGAAACCAACAATATCACTAAAGTAGATGGTAACCTAGAGTGCAAGCATTAGAAATAGTTGTAAAGTGAGATTTGTACGTTTTACCGAATCATAGGACACAGGTTCGACACCCAGTCCCATGGTTAATTTTTCAGCAACTGACTGTGGTAACATACGGTGAAGAAGATCTTCAGTTTTCTTCTTTTCTTCACACAAGAGTCTTGTTCGTTCGTTGACGATGTCCTCTAAATTGTTTGCGTATTTTTCCATCATTTCCATCATTTGGTCCATGATGTTTTTTGATTTTCCGCCACGCATCTTTTTTAATCTGGTTCTAGAAATTGTAAAGTAGACAATTAAGATCTTTTTGTTTTTGCCCATTGGAATTTTGGAAATACCACTTAAATGAATTAAATAAAACAAAACAAAAGAATCTCTGAGGCATAGGATCGAAAGATCAAATTAACACTTTCGCTGTCGCGAATTTTTGAACTTGCACCAGTGGGCGATAACAAAAATTTTATATTAAGAATTTTATAATGCCCAAGAATTGAATATATTAAAATAACGGTAAAATTTTGCCAACAGCACATTTTTTACCCGTAACCACCGTGGGCCCGTGACGGATATTTGCATAATTCATTAATTTTTATTCGAGAG
>QYTT01091615.1:22081-32108 GCA_006980735.1 Dasypogon diadema | reverse complement strand
TATCCATAAGATCCATCGAACAATGCATTTTAAAGGCCACAACAATAAAAATAGGACGAAGCCCACTTTATCTGGTGATCAATGGACATTAATTTCCCCAAAGGTTTCATTTAGTTATTTTAAAGCATTCTAAACGCACCCCTTCAGACCCCAAACTCCCCGGTATCCAGGTTCTCGTGCGCTTCCTCCTTTTGGTCTTCATGCTCGACTACATAATTTCTATGGCGAGTACACAGAATAACCCTAATTTATGGAACGATAAATTTCGTGATTCCATTTATCTGCCTTCTTGTAGGCCAGAAGTGTACGTAACCGTGTGTTTGTAACTTTCCTGTTTACCTGGACTAACTCCATAACCAACAGACATTTTGCCGGCGTTTATATGGGTATGAAGTTGAATCGTTTCAATGACTTTGGGGAGTTTGTGGAAAAAGATAGATAGAACGTGCAGATGCGGTATCTACGGTATATATATTCGTGCAGTTAGCCAGAAACTCTCACGTTTCTATCTTTAGATCTATAACCGACCAACGATTAAAGAATTTCGCGAACTTATTCAGAATGTATTGTATGTATTTGGCAAAATACAATAAGATACCATCCGGGAAACGTAATATAATAAATTTCAGGAGATATTCTTCGTCTGAGAGACCTCACCCGAATTATTATGTAATTCTTTGTTGTGTAAACGGGGCGCAGAGCTTTTGAATGCTATTTTTGATGCCGTGATATAACTTCATTAAATTGCTAAATCTGGATTATATAAACTGGATTTAATGGACGGGATGGAATTAACGTAGAGGGTTTGAGCGCTCTTTTTCTAGTTCAACCAGAAAACTATACTTATTAGAACAAAGAATTTCAATTGCAGTCTTTTTAATAATTCAACAAATTTAGCAGAAAGTATGCATAAATAATGCATTGAATTTTTAATGTTATTACCTCAATTCTTCTGGTATTCATTTATTTGTCCTGCACTTGAGTAATGCACTATTGCGCTGTAAAATTAAAATATTGGAAGTTTTCTAGCTATAGTTTATCATTTGGGTAAAAAATTGCAAATTCGTGCGAGGGGGCAATCGCTTTAATCTCACCAGATACTCTGCCCGGGGCTCGTCAAGTTAAGTGGAAAACCAGCAACCAAGCAACGAAAAACAGGCACTCCTTGGGTGCTTTTATAGTAGAGAGACACGGAAACTAGGAGCAGATGGCTAGCAGGCAGCACCTCCTAGTTTAAGAAGTTAAGATTGTCTGAAGAAGACACTCCTTCTGAAAGTAGAATCTACGGCCGCCTTATCAAATTTGTGAACCTTGGCCTCCCTGGGGCAGGATTGTGGTACGAGGGCAGCCCACCCTTCAGAGGTGTTTAGATTCAGGCTTTGATGCCGTTCTTGAAGCCCGATACCTGGTTTTCCTGGGCCGCTAAGATACCGATACGGTAAAAATCCTTAAAGATTGGACACGGGAGCATGCGACGCTGTGGGAAGGCTTCGACCTCCAGTTTATGAATATTTCTGAACTTTCGCAGCTATACCATATAAACGTTGTTAACAGAGGCAGAGACGTTCATATTGTGTTGGGCACCGTCAAATCCATACCTTGCAGAAAGTACGCAGGGGCAATTAACCTACTGCAGGGCCTTCTAAGAGGACTGGACCGTCGTCCTCGGATAACAGCCAATCTCCGAAGAGAAATTAACTCCATGTGGGATTTATGGTGAGCATTTTTTGTGGAACTAACATGTGCTTTCAATATTTGTATTGTAAATGCGCATAGTATGATGATTTTAGAGAAATTTTTCATTGCCCAAAACCACTTGCAATATGTGTGTTTGAATCGTTAGTATAAATTCCGGACTATAATATTTTCCGAAATGACCGGAAGGATAGAATTGTTGATGGTATAGCCATATATATGAGTTTGTTTTAGAGTTGAGATGTTGGTTTGCATTGAGGTAGAAACAGGAAGAGACAAATGCATCCTTTGTTCTATCCATCGCCACCCGGGTCAACTCAATAGTGGAAATTCGTTTGAGTTTATTAATAACATCTCTAATCTTACTCAACGTTATACTAACATTATTATTGTTGGCGATTTAAATATTAATATTTTGAGAATCAATACACAAACCGGCGAATTTTTATTTGAAATTCAACCAATGCATCTAAATGTAGTTAATTCAACCCCTATCTAATATAATACCTCCAATCTTTCTCTTCTATACATATTTTAGTTTCTGACCTCTCACTAATCCTAACTACACTAAATTTCAGCATTTTAAACTATGGAATATTATTCCTAACGATGACATTGAGTTTAATCCTCCTCAAGTTTCAAAAGTGATATCCTTTCGCGATTTGAATAGCATCGATCATAGTGCACTGTGGAGTGTATGTATTGCTCTTCCGCGGCATCGGATTTATGAGCTAACGTCCCATCGTTTTATGAAAACAAGTTTAATCCACACCTTCTAACTAAGAAATTATGGATATAAAGTCCAATACCACAGGTCCAAGTTCTTAAAGATCATAGCTCCATTGTTGGATCTTTATCGCATATCTTCAATACTACTTTCACACTGTCCGTATTTCCGAAGCCATGGAAAATAGCTAATATCGTGCCTATACCGAAAGTGAAAATAACTGCCTTTGTTTGTAATTCTCAACCTATTAGCCTCCTGTATTTTCTCTTCAAGGTTTTTGAGAAATTGTTATATTGGTAACTTCAAGAATACTCGTTAAATACTAATCTACTAAGCGTTTGGCAATCCGTATTTCGTCTATCTAATATTTGACGAGCTTCTGATTACGTTCAGCTAAACTGTGGTATTCCCCAAGGTTCAATTCTTGGTCCATTAATTTTCAGTCTTTACACTAATTACCAAATATATCGCAGTTACCTTTTCACGCATATTGATGAGTATGTTACTCGAATAACTTTTCAGGGAGAGCTTTTCGCTCCCATCTAAAAGTGGCTCACGTTAATTTTTAGAAAGTATGCGTTTCTTGACTTAAATTTCATAACAAACTTATTAAATACAATATTTCACATATTGAACAGCTAATACTGCATAAGAAATATACTTTTATTGCTGAGAGATATGAAATTTTTTATCATAATTGAAACAAAGAGAAGAGCTTTCAGAGATTTCAAGCTCTGTGAATGCATTGAAAGCTCACCTCTCATTTTAAAGGGGAATATGTTCTGCGCAGAATGGATTACATTTGTAATTTTTTTGATTCTGATAAAGTGTTGGGGGTCATGTTTATGAGCATATTGCCAAATTTAACGCATTCACTTCCACAATAAATAGAGAGGCTTTCGTGAGAAAAATGTATGTCAAAATTCATTTAATAAGAGAGAGCTTAAAAGCTTCACGAATATACTCATGATCGGCAGCGAATGGTTAAAGTGGAAACAATAGAGTGTGCACTGTGCAGAATAGTGCAAATTTTTGGTATTAGGTGCTTTGACATGAACTATAGCTAACTAGCACTATTGTTTGAATTCGGATCTTCACTACCTCTCCTAATCAGTTTTTTTACAATTAGGAACAATTTAATCTGTTTGGATTAGCTTTTCAACGGTTGCATTTAGGTACGTACTGGTTTGATATCAAATTAAAGGTAAATACGGATCAATAAGTCAGGTATAATGTCAACTCAGACATTTACTCAAAATTGATGCAAGTAAGGGTTGGTGGAGAATTTTCTACGGAACACGTGTGTCAAATTAAGAGAATTTAGCAAAAAATGCTATATTAATTTGTTAAAGCTGAATAGAAAATCCTATGAAGACCGGACTGACTGTTCTTAAAGGCTCAGCGTATATATAAAAACAGCTATAGCTCCGGTATAAACTATTTTGAAATTTGTTTGATACAATTCACTTCAACTTGAACAGATGAAATAACCCCAATAACTGATTTTGTTAGGAGATTTAAAATCTTACTGCTCTCCCAGTAGATTATTTATTTATTTTAATTTATGAAAATTGCATAATCTGACTGTTTTCAGAACAGAACTTCTGCAACTACTTTGAATTTCTAAAGATTCAAATTGAGAATTCCCCTGCTTTAGAAGAAAGATAAAATAAATTTAGAGCAATACATAAAATTCCTTTCAGTCGTTTGAATAATAGCGACAGCAGTCACCCCACAGTAAGAATCTGATTGAAGTTTCCTTCTTCTTTTGGTTACTTGTGCAGATTAAATGGATGGTACTTTTATGTACAATTCTGGCGACACTGATAACACCAGAAGATGCGGAAAGGCAGTTCAAAGAGCCCATCCAACTGAAAGTAATTCTCTGTATCGTCTTTGTAAATTTCTCTTTCAGTATTTGAAGCAGTTATTCTGTCGTTCACATTGAATGATTATACTTAACCTAAGCCAATTGAGATTATTGAAACAAACTCTTCAAACATGGATTCGTTTTTGTTACGCAACGAGAACAAAGGAAAATCAAAATATCTAATATGGTTTTCTCTTAAATAAAAAAAAAAGTATATAGTAATGAGGATAAACCATGTAATGCTCAGCTGAGCTACGAAGGAACTCGAGCTAAAGATAAATCTGCATTGTAACGTAACCTACGAACAAAAAATAAATATATGTGAATTTAAACTTGGGTCGGAGAAATATAAGTCACACCTTCATGAATTGAACTGTTGATAATCACGGCCTTGTACTGTGGAGAAAATCAAAGAAAAACAGCGGTTTCAATGAAAATGTCCGCGTAAACGCCTGCGAGTATGCAGTTTCGGTTTCTGGCTCATATCTGGGAAACTAAGGGGCGCCCCGCGGTGGGGGTGATTTTTTCAGTACCTCTGCGGACTGCTTTGATTGGCACCGAAATCGAATCGAAATTTTCGAGCCAATTGAGCAAAATGCATGGGCCTAGGCATTTTTTGGACGAAATTCTGAACTTCACCGGATCTGAGCGCTGGAGGGCTCAATCGAAAGGAGATGACAACTTACTGTGACAACCATTTATTCAATTTTGTTGTATTATAGTACACGCATCTCTCGATTTCCATTATATATATAAGTATGCTGAATGAAGAATAGTGTAAATCAAAATCGTGTAAAACGAAACACAGCATATAAAAACGATGGTAGGTAAAACTAAACTTACAATAAAAAACACATTAACGTAAATTAGCAATATTATACAATAAAAAATGAAATGAAAAATGAAATTAGCAAAAATAGAAGGAATAAAGTGGAAATAAAACATAAAGAGTATGTATTACTTTTTTAAATTTGAAAATCGTTTTTGTCAGAACAGAAAAATTTTCACATCTTCTGTACAGAATGATATAGATACATATTTACTATACCGTCAATGACAGTTCATAATCATGTTCAGGGTGATTCCGATCAGGGTACCATGGGGTATACCACATCATTCCTTGAGGTGAGTTGATAAAAAAATTGTTCCATATAAGCCCCTCCCCTAAAGAGTTACAGCCGCTTAAAGATTTTTCGACTTTGAATGTTCCCTGCTTGAAATGTTTACTCATAACTTTTGAATCGCCCTATGGTTTCTGATTATTTGTGATTTAGTTGAAAGCTATCATAAGTAACTTTCTTTTGGTACCTCACTTGTTGTCATCGACGAACTATTCTTGAAAATATTATCAAAAAGAATCGAAAATTTTGTATTTTTTTCCTAGAATTTTGAAAAATAAATCTATTTATTTTAAAAAAGTTTTTACTACGGAATTTAATTTTATTATCACATTTGTATGCATGAATTAAATAAATTCATATCCAAAATTCATATAGAATAAAGTAGGCTGAAGTTCGTGTACGTACGAATTAAAGTCTTGCAAATGAATATCTGCAGTCATGTAATTAAAAATATGTATAAAGCCATGTATATTATGTATGCCTGCCTTCTGGCGTAACATCTTAACATTTTATTGCATGATTTCTTTTGAAAATAATTTTCTAAAATTTTTTGAACTATATATGAAATAGATTTTCTACACAGTTTTAGGTTTTTTACATACAAATAACACAAGTCATTCAAGAGTAAACTACTTATGTAAATAATAAATGCTTTTCGGGATTGAATCTTGAGATTTAATATACATTTAATTGTAAAGAAATATTTGAAAAATTAGACATTGTGACGTCATGCGAAATGGACGTTTATCTGTCTGTCAATTAGAATCTATTTTGAATCCATAGCAATTCATTTCCGCATCAGTCCAATTTAACTGAGTTACCCAGGAACGAAACCCCAAAGTGATTTGAATTGGATTTTAAAATTGCCGCAATGGTGTATTTCTTTCACAAAAAGCCCTCTAAATGAAATAGGGCAAAATTGCTAGATTTATGAAATTGCGGCATGGTCTAAAAACTTCAGACAAAAAAAACGTGGTCTGTGGGAACACTGATCTTTCTTTGTGTCTAATTTTGTGAGAGCAATCGGAAGAATTTTTGTAAAATGCGAGCAAAATTTTTGAACGCTAATTATATTATTATGATGATTATTTAATTCTAAAGAAAAATTCTATAGAAAAAATTGTGGACTGTATTTCAAGCATTCTTCATAGCAATTCTATGACGGTGTGTATGTTGAAAGAAATGTAGAGGGGCAATAGAAGTCAAATCTATTTCTAATTTGGAAGTTGAATTAGTGATAAATTCAATTACGATATGCCATGTATAAAACATGTCATATATATATTTTTTTATTAATAATAATTACTTTCACAACAAATTACAAATAAATTACACATAAAAAGTAAACACCAATTCACTACTTACAATTTCCATTTGGGAAGGTAATCACAGCTACTGCAGATGAGTCGATCTGAAAAGAAGAATACAAAATTAATGCAAATTTAACCTAGGGTTTTTGTTTCTCAAAACAATTGTGAGCAGTTTTGAGAGGAAATAGAGCAGTATAGATTGACCCCATTAATATCCACTCTTCGAATAGGCTGTCTAATTTGAAGGCAACGGACGTCATTTAACATCCATTAAACCAATTAAATATAAATCATGTGCATTAGGAGCCTTTTGTACATATACTCCCATCACTTTGTAATGGGATGGCACCACGGCACGGTTAGATTTGCGTCACTTTTCCCTTTTCATTCTTTTTCACATTCATGAAGAATGGAAGTCGTTAGGTGGTGTACAGCACGAAAGTACTGCCCTACGTTGAGTATGTTGTATGCATATCGGGGCATGAAAAGTGGACTGAATTGAACCACAGCTGACTATCCAACTATAGAGTTCCCACCATCAAAGCGCTGATGATTACTGTCTTCAACCAGACAGCTTTAAATTACACTTTGATAGGCTTAAAATCAGACGAATGACCAGGGCTGTTTATTCCTCATTTTTACTTTGCCTGTGACAGCATTCTATTCTGTCAGAACAGGCTTAGCTCAATTTAAAACCTACAAAGGTGCAGTAGTGTGCAGTGCGGGGTGATGAGCTATACAATAAATGAATTTGATGCCACCCGGTAAGTCAACCTGCACGTTAGCTAATAAAAGTCGACACGAGTTGTTTATTTTTAGTGGTGTGCCTTGAGAATGAGGGGCTACACTTAAATTGTCCCGTCTTTTAGATTATGCCTTACAAAAGCCCGATGCACGCACGAACTAAGAATGCTGGTCATATCTGACCCAATGTTATTATTTCAGTAACCTTAAGAGGATACCGTAACGATAATATCTCCAATGTACCTACTTAACAATTCCACCAAATAGGTATTTCCATTACTCACTGGCATTAGAATGGATAAATTGAACTCCATCAAGCTCAACTACAAACTTAAAGGCAGATATTGAACTGCTTTGCTTCAGATAATTGACTGGAATTCAGTGAAATTGATTTTAAGTTATTTTGCTGCGTTGAATAATAAATTAAACTCAGCTGTGAAAAATGCGAATACTCACAAAGCAAAAAAGTGATCAGTAATATAACATTAGTACGAAGATAATTTCCATTTTGAGATACATTTCTTTAATACCAGAAAGGAAATACTTATAAATAGGAAAATTATCTTCTATAGGTCTGGAACACATTCAGGAAATTCTACTTTGATTATTTTTCTTAATTAATGAAATTTTTCCAATACATTTAAATGCATATACATATATATTATTTATCTGTAGGAAAGCTAGAATCAATGGGAATTTATGTGGTGTAATTAGAATAAAATTGATTGAATAACATTGAAAATACAATTAGATGTTAATATTCTTAATTTCTATTTATTACTTCCAGCAACCAATTAATCTGTTTGTTAGTAATGAACTGGTCTAAGAGATATCTTATTCTATTATACACTTTGTGCTCGTTCACTGCATCAGTTGCAGTATCAAACTACTCAATCAGTAATGTAATGGTATAAACCTCAAATAAATCTCACTAGTCAAAATTTCAGTAGCTCAAATTTTAACCAAATAATATTAATTTCTTAGAGGGATGGACAACCAACGAGTGAGATTTTTTATGTTACAATAAAACATTTTTCGTAACCCCTTTGAAAACATTTGTGTAAATATAAAGAGTTAGAAATAGTTCTTCACTATTTTAACAGCATTTGCTGGGTTACTGGGAAACATTTCACCACCTCAATTCCAGGCAGTGATGAACATTTACACGCAGATTTCCATTGTTTACACTTCGGCGTAGAGAATGCGTAGACAATGTAGACAATGCATAATTTAAGTAGACAATGCAAATTTTAGGTAGACTATGTTAAATTTTGATGGACAATGGTGTGAGTAAGATTATTATAATTTATCAGCACGTGTTAGAGAGTAATAGATAATGTTGGTTGCCACTTTCAAATACTTAACATTTAGCCGACCGATCGGGGAAATCTCCCCACTTTAAAGTAAGTCGGTGCACGACCGATCGGGGAGATCTCCCATTTTGACTTTATCGAAGTGTCTTCCTTTTTCTGTTGTTAAGTTACAGGCTCTGAAGTTGTAAGTTGGTTTTTTGATCTGAAGTTGTGTACAATATAAAAAACCCCCGTAAAAATGTTCAGAAGCAACAATAAAAATTTAAATGAAGAGTTGTTCATGGACGCACTATTAGACTGTTCTGAAGACAACGATATGCAGATAAGTGATGATGATTTTAACGACAATGATAGCATCATTATTTCCACACGTCAAAGGAATTGTCGAATTCTTTTTAGCGAATCGGAAGATTCATCGAATGAAGTTGTTACCGTCAATACTGTCGATGATTGGTCCGATAATGATATGAGACTTCAGCTAGAAGCATATGACCGAACTTCAGACGTGAATATGATACCTCAAAATCAGGAAAACGTGTTGGGAATAGTACAATTGTTTCTTGATAATGATTTATTTGAATTATTAGTAAGAGAAACAAATAGTAAGTTGTAAAAAAATATAAAGAATAAAAAGCACTGCAGTTAGTTGATCTCACAGTGAGAGAAATGAAAAAGTTTCTAGGTTTAATTATCCTGATGGACCAAACACCTAAAGATAATATATATGATTAGTGGTCCACTCTTTCATATATAGAAACCCCAATCTTCTCAAAAACAATGAGCCGCAATAGATTTATACAAATATGGAGAATGTGGCATTTTAGCAATAATGATTTATTGCATGACATGTCGGACAAATTATTAAAAATTAGAGAAGTTTTGAATTATGTACAATACAAATTCCAAATTGTATATACACCAAAACAAGAATTGTCCCTGGATGAAGGTATAATACCATATTTACATGGATAATTACTACAACAGCGTACATACAGCCCAATTACTGCTACAGAAAAATGCAAGAATTTGCGGAACAATTAGGGCAAATAGAGGACTTCCGCAGAGTTTGAAAAATATCACATTGAAAGAATACGAAACAAAATTTGCGAGAAAGGGACAAATACTTTTACAACTTTGGCAAGCTAAGAGAAACCGAACAGTAAGAACTGTTTCAACCATTCATTCGGCAAAAATGGTAAACGTTTCACATTGATCAGGAGAGAAAACAAAACCCAAATCTGTTGTGG
>QYTT01091615.1:0-11488 GCA_006980735.1 Dasypogon diadema | reverse complement strand
ATTAACAGAGGTACGCGAGCAGATATCATCAAAGCATGCTTGAAATCGTCCCCTTTATGGACTTCGATTGAAAATTTAAAATTACGAACAAATATGAGAGCACATCTTCATGGAATCACAGATAGTGATTTTCCACAACAATTGCTAAAACTTGGGGAAGGAATTTAAGCGAAAATTGTGACATCCTTCTGGATGAGTCACTAGGCCTGATAGTCCATAATTTAGCTAATTTAATAGATGCAGTTTACCTTGACATGAAGAATTTGCACGAAAAGGACTTTCATTGGTTGTGTTCGAGGGCAATATTGTCACCTAGGAATGATACTGTCAACGAAATAAACAATCTGATTTTACAAAAAGTTCCTGGCCAAATAAAAAACTACAAATCAATCGACACCGTCACTAACATCGAAGTCGCAGTCCATTATCCACAGGAATTTTTAAATTCACTGAATCCTTCTGGACTGCCACCACACGAATTGACGTTAAAAATAGCAATTCCAATCATGCTTTTGAGAAATTTAAACCCTCCGAGTATGTGCAATAGAACAAGACTGCTTATTAAAGAATTAAAGGACAATTTATTTGTAGCGACCATTATTACCGGCCCAGTAGCTGGTCAGCTAGCTCATATTCCGAGGATACCAATGATCCCAACTGATCTGCCAATCCCGTTTAAACGGCTTCAATTTCCGGTAAAAATATCTTTCGCGTTGACTATTAACAAGTCCCAAGGTCAAACCTTCGAATTAGTAGGGATCGACCTACGAAAGGAATGTTTTACTCATGGCCAACTGTATGTGGGCCTATCACGAATTGGATCTGCTGATAATCAATTTATTTTGCTGCCACAAAATAAAACAACATCAAATATCGTTTACAGGGAAGCTCTAACCCAATAAATTTAATGATATATGATTTGTAGTTAAGTATGATATATAACAATAAATTAGTCAATATTAAAAATACCTAATTAAAATAGTAACAAAAAAGATTTTAATAATAATAATATCCAAACTTTTATTTAGGTATCTCTTTTTTAGTAACCTCCAATGCAAAAATAAGGGTGTATATGTGGTGTATATGTATATGTATGTAAATAAAAATTGTGAAAATAAACATAAAACAACAAAAAAACATAAAAATACGAAAAACAACAAAAAAATAAAAAAAAACATCTAGAGAATAAAAATAGGTGTATATAATAGTAGCTGGATAAAAATAATAAAATAATCATCAAATTTATTATATCCAAACATTCTAATGTACTCTTTTTTAGTAACCTCCAGTGCGTAAAGAAGGGTGTATGTATTATGTAAATAATTAAAAAAAACGAAATAATACTTAAAACAAAAAAAAAAATACAAAAGATACTGAGAGAATGAAAATAGGTGTAAGTATATAATAGTAGCTATAGGTAAGCACAAAAAAATAAAAAAATTAAAAAAAAAATAACGAAAAAATATGTAGATACGCGCATAACTCAGAACGACTGTAACAAATGTCTTATTTTTTGAAATGGGTACACCAACCGTGCGAAGCCGGGCCGGGCAGCTATATTCGATAAATTAAGTGATTCCGACGCGGACGAAGTCGCGGAAAACTGAAGATCAAAATTTAAACGGCGGGAATTCCGAATTCTACGCAAACGAAGTTGCGGACGGATGCTAGTATATACATACATAGGACTACTTCCACTATTATAGCCAGATACACGCAATGACCAGAAGACCTATCCCCTTAAAGATACTACTGCAACATCTGTCGTCACAACATTATATGAAAGATACATTTCTTCTTTTGGTGTTCTTTGGTGTTCTTTGGAGTTCTTTGGAGTTCTTTGAAGTTCTTTGGAGTTACTTCAGTTCAAGAAGCTCAATTCGAATCAGCATTATTACAGAAATTTTCGAAATTATTAGGTATCCATACAATTAGAACAACGCCTTATAATCCACAATTGTATAGAATAATAATTGAAAGATTTCACAGAACTTTAAAGGCAGCAAGTAGATCGACTAATGATTCAATGAATTGGATTATGCATTTACCTGCAATTCTGTTAGGTTTAAGGACCACAGTTACAGAGAATTTACATTGCTCTCCTCATGAATTTTTTGTCCGAAATAAAAGTGTTTTCTTTAAAAACATGAGTTCGACAATAATAATAGAAGCCTTTTTCATGAAGTGCCATCAATAAGTTTTATAAAATTTTAATGATTAATTTCGTAAATAAAAACAAATTGGATAAGTTTTACATGCTAAATGTACTCTGCCTAGTTCAATATCGAGGGCACATGCAGCAATTATGGTTATTCTCACTATTTTGATAGCAGTTAAGTTTAGTATTTGTTTTATTAAACGACTAAAAAGATATTCTTTTTAGCTTTTTATATTACATTAATTCTCCAAAATTCTACGTCCACTTTTTATTGTTCCGGAAAGTTTCCATTTTTTTTTTGGTTTATTTGAAGAAACGCAGAATAGGGTTGGCTTTTGGACATGTTATCTCGGAAACGAAAGGAGGTAGGTGGATATACAAATTAAAAGGAAATTTATGGGGATTCCAAGTTATGCAAGTAAAACGCATGTCAAATACAGCTTTTTTTCGAAAAATTTGGGTATTTTTCTAAGAAAAAAGATAAAAGGAAGCCAACATTTTGACTTTCAAAATTCGTTGTTCATAGTAAACGAAGAGTAGTAGGAGAATGCTCTTTAATTCTAGTGTTTTAGTGCTGTGGTTGTCTACGATACGACAGTAGACCCGCACACATATCATGTTTAGTATTAGCGTAGCGGCTTTCGTAATAAAAAACGAGCAAAAACCTTGCAAGTGCCATTATCTCGAAAAACGTTAGGATGCCCTCCCCCTCCCATACAGTTTTAGTTTATCTCATGGAAACGTATCACTGGACGCCCAATTTAATTTGGACACCCTGTACTATATTGATGTTCAAAATTTCTTTAAAAATTGTTCTGTAATTTTTCTAATAAAACAAACATAGTGGATTTTGCTGTAATTAGTTTGAAATTTGAATACCACCAAAGTCAATCTATAATTGAACTTTTTTTTGCTAACAATGGAATAATTGCCAAGGACCATTGAGTGTCAATTAAATCAGTAGATTCAGTGGTAAGCTTTGTAAACAGACAAATGAGATTCAACATTTGTATTGGGTTGTGTTAAACTATTAATTATTATTTCTAGAATGGACTTTGGGTTGCGAATTAATTCATTCATGGTTTTGATCTAAAAAATTCTTCATAAATAAAAACGTTAAAATTAATGTGACTTGCGTAACGCTTCTCATTTTTTGTGGAATATATTATACAAAATAAAAATAAATACGTCAAAACAGAGAGTTATTAGCTTTTCACCTCCTCAAGATTCCCTAAATATTTCTCTAAAATACCATGAAAACCCTAAAATTAGATTCGCGTCAAACTTTTTGTTTTTTGTGAAGAAGTAGTTCTTGTAGCGGAAACTTTTTACTGACTTAGAACCAGTCCAGGTAATATTTAATTACAGTGTAAAGTGTAAAAAAATGCCAAGCAATGCTGAATGAATACCTTGATTTAGTGATTGCATCCATCATCTCTGCTGGTAATATCACGAAAAGATGACTTGTTAACGTGGATATACTCCGAGAAATTACAATTTTGGCATAAGATCAAGAGAACAGCTGATATTTGCGCAAACAGCTAGCATATAGCTTATAGCGTGACATTGAATCACGCTCAAATGGTTCAGTGCTTTTTTGGTTATGTCGCTTACAGCTCGCGAAATTTTAGTTTCCCATCGAAAACTCGTGAGAATATTTCGATTAGTATCCTAAATTTGATAAAAGATTTCCAGTTTTTGTGTTTATATACACGCCATAAGATTTCCTGTGCTCTCATCTTGAAACGTATATTTAGGGCCCTTACAGTATTTAATTGTACCTTGGTAAGTTCAGAAAGACTTTATACGTTTTATTTTTATTCATTTTTTCTTATTATGAGTTAGGGAATCGCATGTACTTTTGGATCGAATTTTTATTTTGTTATTTTTTACGTAAGTCGACGATTTTAAACAATGCTTTCATCTCAGATTAATCGAAGTTTAGATTTAATATAACACTTGCAGTGTTCAGGGATTGGGACTTGGCACAGTTGTTTTATTTCTCTTCTTGAACGAACTTAAAATAGACGGGAAACACGTGTTTTATTTGTGAATGAATTTCTCTATATATTTCGTAGACAACGTGGCATTTGTTTTGGACAATTGCCATTCTTATATAAATGCGAGCGAAATACACAAACGCTTTATACGTGTTTTCATTGATAACTGACGAGGTTAGGTGATGAGTGTTATACCTCAAGTGGCTTTCTAACTCAAGTATTAAACAATTTTCTGATATATTTTAGTAAAATTAAGTCGCCTAAAAAGTAAATTGAAACTATGATAGAAAGTTGATAATATTTAGTTTGGATGAGCTTTTGACATAAGAAGTTTCCTGTAAGAGAAACTAAAAAAATTTATAAATACAATAAAATGAATTTTTAGGAGCGCGGACTTTGCTTCCTAATATAAAGATGACGACTTTAACCAATGAATAACAAACAAAAAGAATGGCCCAAAGTGAAATTTTTGAAGCATTTTTCAACTCACACTTTTTACTATATGTGCCCATTTGCCTTTTTTTGCGGCGGAGGGTGGGAATGCGTTACGCACCCTAGGGGAACTAGCCCCTCGTGTGCCGAACTCCCCACGATCCGGGTCTGCCGGCTTACCTCCCCCCCCCTCCCTGCCTCCAGAACCACCACCACAGAACCGTCGCTAGACATTACTTCGGGGTAGCGGCCCCTTGTTTAAGCCCATTTGCCGTAGCTATAGTAGACTTTTTTTTGGAAAGAGGACAACTTTTTAAGTTTAATTGCCCCCAAGAAAATCTTATTCTCACGGCGTCCCTACACGAAATTATACAATTTTAACCAAAAAACAAAACAACAGTCAATTGCGATAAAGGTATCTAATTTTCATATTGTGTTTTACTAAAATTGAAAATTTTTTTAACAAAACTTGTATTGAAAATTACGCAAGCCAAACCAAGATTATTTTTAGAATTTTTGAAATAAATTCTGATTCCTTTTTGTGCTGGTTTTAAATGTCCTGACATGCTTTTCACAAAGACACAAACTAATGTAAATATTCTTGAAAGTGTCAACATTTTCTGGTAGTCTTTTGATACTTGTCGGGAAAGATTTTTCATACATGTTCGCTGGGATTTTGTAGACACCAGACAGTAGCCACATATTTTGATAAACATATTTTGTAAAATAAGGCATCTCCAACTTTATTTTAATGTTTCAATAAACTTTGAGACATTAATGAGTTTATTGTTCCTTTTTTGCTTTTATGCCCACAAAATTTGTTATTTAACTAAACATGTTTATTTATTTATATCATTTCCACTTTTATAAACAATTCCTTACCAAAAGATTGATTTTTATCACTCATCTAAAAAAAAATTAACAGATGGACGGTCAGGTTTTTCGATCCCTGCAACTAGTTGACGGTGATTTAAATTGCCATCCCCATCAACACTAGCTTAACGCAATATTCGAACGCTTTTAGTTGCCTTAACAAATTTATTTTTCCATAGATTGCAATCTCGTGTCCTTCACCACTAATTGGTAACTTTCAACATCCTAAAATCCTTTCTCACGACGTCCAATTATCATAAACGAGGTCTACAAGGCTTTCTGGAGCGTTCTGTGTTTTTCTCAACAGCGGGCCAGGTGACCTGAAGTTTGACCCCGCACGGCACATAAACCGAAGGTTGCTCCAACTTAAAACGGATATTTTTAGAATCAGCTCTTAAAGAACTTCCAATTGGTTACCAGTTTTTTTGACAATCGGAAGGTGGACAAAATGGTCCGGTTTAACGGTCAGCCTATCAGAGAAATCGCTCTTAATGTACTTCCTAGTGAAAATAAAGAAGTCCTTCTTAAGAACACTAGAGAAGTGCTTTTGGGTAAAGGCATAGAAGTGTTTCTGGGTAATGACATAGAAGCGCTTCCATCTGCGGATATCTCTGTATAAAACGGCTATAGAATGAGATAGGGAGAGGATTGAGGAAGCGCTCCGACCTTGTAACGAACTGCTTCAGGAATACTCGTGAAGCATTTCATTTCCCAGTGGGAGTTTCATTTGTCAAGTCGAAAGAAGGCTTCCGAACAGTTTAACACTGCAACCCAAATAGACTTCTGAAGAATTTCAGTGCGGAAGATTGTTGCAATCGACACCCTCGTACTATACAAAACTATTTATGATAAAATACAACAATAGTTTGAAAACAGTAGACTACCGGTTAGTTATTTTCAACACTAAATTTCTCATTCTAGCACTCCCAGCGCTTCGAGGAAAAAGGCAATACACACAGGTTAACCATGTCATGACTGCTTAAAAATATACGTTGCAAATCTAAAAGCGAAAAAGATATTATTATCTTGCCAATAAATTCTGTAGGGATATTATTATATCACGAGTGAATTTTTTACTAATATCAATGAATATATTTAGCGACTGTCTGAATTAGACGTGATTGATGACGGAAGAATACAAAAAGTTTTATGAGGGTGAGTGCACGTGTTATAAACCTTAGCAGTCGGTTTTATTTAAAAAAAAAAAAAGCTGAACTGCGATCTAAAGATAAAGATAAAATATTTTATATTGTCTACACAATGAAAGTGTGCAGCTATAAATCAATTGAATTAAAATTTTTTTTAAATCGGGTCTGGTGTCAAAATAGCACTAATATATATATATATATATATTGGTGAGACAAAATGCTAACAATAGAATATTTATCAGGGTGTTGGGATGTTATAATAAAGTTTGGATGGAGGTCGCTGTACCCACCCTGATTCAAGCACAGTAAAGCAGTCCTAATTTTCTGCAAGCATGAGATCAAATCCGGTAAAAGACTCGGTGGTTTATTTGGTTTTCAGCGGCTGGTGGCTTTAGAACAACATAAGAAATATTGTAGATTAGCTTGAAACATTTGTTAGGTTAAAGTAATTCCCAATTCCTATTTTTTCAAATTTACTTCTGCTGTCAGTTCTCTGGACTTAGGGAATATTAAAAAGAAAGTTATAAAGAAGTGATGACATTCAGTATGCTCGAAATTGCCTTCATGGCACATAAAGGTAGTGGTTATTATTATTTCAAACCAACCTACCAAATTACATCGATATTAACTCATGTTTCTCAAAATTTAGATTCTCTGAATTTATGAATTCCTCAACAAATTCAGGAAAATTGTTATCTAAGCTTTTCTTATATGCATCACTTTCGAATTTACTGAAAAAAATAACAAAAAAATTTTTTTTATATTGCAGGACAGTATTAATTTTTACATTCATCACGATGTTCCAGAAAATGGTGATATTTACCCAAAAACATAGGATAGTACGTGGAATGATATCATATGCCATTTTATGGCCCATGGGAAATCTTGTCGAACAAACTTTTGTTGAGCACAAAAATTGGAAAACATATGACTGGAAAAAAACCCTCAAGTATAAAGATGATGCCATTTACTAATGATAGGTCTACTAGGGATTTTATTTCTAGATTTAGTTTATATGGTGGATTTTTTGTTGGACCAACGCTTTACGTATGGATGCGGTTAGCATGTATAATGTGGCCTAAAACGGATGTAAAGTCATCACTGTGTAAAGCTATCACAGAGCAGGTCTCCTATGATCCAATGGCTATTGCAGCATTCCTCTTCGGAATGAGTCTTTTAGATGGAAAAACTGTGACAGAAGCTAAACGCGAGGTAAATATTCATCTTTTACGTGCTCTCCCCATTTTTTTTTAGTAAATTTTGTTTACAGGTAAGCTCAAAATTTCTGGACACATACAAAGTAGGATTAATTTACTGGCCATGTGTACAAACTGTGAACTTTACATTCATTTCGCCCAAGAATCAAGTTGTATTTACGTCCTTCTTCAGTATGCTCTGGACAGCATTCCTTGCGTATGTAAAATATCTACAATTACCTTCCGTAGACGTGGATCATCATGCCATTGACATACATCTCTTGGACTACTAATCCATTCGAATCAAAATTTTCTTTCCTTGAATGTAATGCGAAAAAGCTTTTGTTATGATTTAATTGAGTTTTTTTTTATTTTTTTTAACTTGGCAACAACTTTATTTATGTTTTAGATAGTTAAGTGAACCAAAGAAATGTACGAAAATAAATTATTTTCTATATGTGGAAGCTAATAAAAGTATTACTTAAAAAGTGAAACCATAGTCTTGAAATTTTACTTTTAAGAGTCTCGTTCGGAAGTCGCTAAAATAAAGAAAAAAATTAACAAGTGATCGCAGTGAGATTGTGGTTACAGCTTTTTACTACTTGCCTTATAATCATAATTTCGCCAAAACAAGGAAATCAAAAACAAAAGGAAATCCAAATTATCTTAACAACAAAAGGGTTTGGCATCTCTACTTCTATGACTTGAATCTGGATTTTTTTCGGGAAACTGAAGCAGAAAAACAAAATATCATGATTAGGGCTCTATTTCACCAACCACTTTTTATTTTGTAATTTTACAAATATCCTTTACAATTTCTGTTTGAAGAACACGACACTTTGCGAAATGCAAAATGGGGAATTGAAAAGCGCAAAGAAGGAAATTTTGTAATTTCTGTTTCACAAAGCTAAGAATCGCAAAGTACATTAGGAAAGTTGTTGTATTTTGCAGCAAAAATTTTCCCCATTTTGTCAATTTATATTGAATTATTTGAAAACTATATTTTTTTCAAATAATGGATCATTCCAAGATTCTGAATCGACTCTCTTCGATTTTCACGAATACTTGCAGATTGGTAGAGATTTATAAGAATAATAAACGTGTATTTTTTTTAATCTTAATACGCTAAACCCGGCTCTTTGCTAGTAAGAGGGTTCTCTCATGTTGTATTTAGTTTATCATGTAATTTTCTCTTAATATTCTCGCGTGTACCACCGGTGTTACACGCCGGATAGAACGTCTTAAATTTCTACTTTTTGAGATATGTAAGAATGAAATTTTGAAAAATGATAAAATTTTTGGATTTATCCGAGAATTGAAAAATTTCTAGCTTTGGTTCTACTTAATTTACAGCAGTAAATGAGGTAACAAATTAATGGAGGAAAAAACTAAAAACAATAATTTTGGGATAAAAAATGTTTAGAGTTAATAATAATAATATTATTAAATATATCTGTGTAGTAGTATGCCTAATAGTTTTTGGATTTTGAGTTATATTTCTAAATTACATTATGATGCCAATTACAAGCTCTCTTTTTACTGAGTTCATCTTATGCTATTCGAAAGACTTCTCGCTATGTTTTACTATATTTTGTTTGTCTTGATTACGTTTATTACAGGTAAGTATTTTAATTTCTTTTCTGTGAGTTTTGTGTTTAGTATTTATTTACTTAACATTGGTAATTTTATGATCTATTCCATGGCTGACCGCATTATGTTTGTGGATTGAAATGGCTCGTAACTTAGGTGCTCCGTGCGGAGTGAGGGGTTTTTTTTCTAACATACTCTACCCTTTTCTACTTCCTACATTCATATTTTGCTGGTCAGTGAGTCTTAGCTGCATACTGGGATATCTTCCTCCCTGTTTTCTATACCTGGATATAGGATTTTTATATGAAAGATATTCTGGGCAGACGGGGTGAGGGTGGTGGTATGAGGGATTGCTTTGAATCCCGTATTATTAATGCCTCCTAATTGCCTCACTATTGAGAGCTCAGGTGGTTTTGTGAAAGTTTTTTGTAATATTATCCACAGATATAAATATGTCGTTATAAAAGGTGATTTTGATGTGAATTTGTTGCAGGAAGATAAGCAAACTAGTTTCTTTTTATTTCTTTTACATAGTCTTTACACCTAGTAGTGTATACGTATGGATTTCTCTGGCAATTTGAGTCTGGCTTTAAAAATAATAGACTGCTATATACAATATTGATAAAAAGTCCTGAAACGATGAAATATCTTTAGAAACATACATCGGATCGAAAAACAAAAAAATACATGTTCAATATTTTTAAAAAAACTATCTAATGATATCAAACACAGGGAGGGTGTGGTAGGGTAACTTTAATATTTTAGGTGGGTACCCTAATTTTTTATTTCAGATTCGAATTCTACGCTACAAAATACGTAGGTTTATGTTTAAAAGTGCTTGTTTTATGTGAACCCCTCGCCTCTCACTAAGCAGCACGAAGCAATTAAAAATTTATGAAATAAGATGTTCAAATTAACCACCATCCTGCGTTTGCCCGTGTGCTAACCGTGTGTTGAGAGTTGTCTGGTCTTATTGAGTTTTAAAGATCGCCTTTTCACTTTTTCAGTCCATCAATATTGTCGAGTTTGGTCTAGTAAACTTTATTTTTAAAATATCCCCAATAAAAGAGGCCGGGAAGGTTCAAGTTAGGTGACTTTAGTAGCCATTCTAATACACCTTTCCGATCAATCCATCTTTCCGGGAAGATATTATTCAGCTAATTGCGTACAATTAAAACACAGTGCACTTGAGCCCCATCTTGCTGAAACCATATATGGTCAAATGCGCAGTTGAAACGATTTTATTACGATTTTAATTTGAACATAGCAATCGAACGAAGAATTTTAATACTCACTGTATATAAGTACACAAAATTGGACCCACATATTTCATCATTTAGATTAATGATCTTCCAAAAATTATTGAGGATGCCTCCATATATCTTTATAAAGTAAACTAGTTCTAAATTCCGTCAAATTCTATTGCTTTGCGATCTATAGAAATGATCTTGACCTAAATATTTTATCATCGATTTTCTTAAATAAAGTCGGACTTAATTATATAGAAACCGACAAAATTCTGGGCTTTAATTTGAATTTGGGGTTCACATGCTGCAATGCATGCACTACAGAAAATTTAAGGTTGATTGAAGTTGTCCTCACTTTGCATATGATTGGACAATTTTCCTAGTTCTTGATTGATCTCGGTTGTTCTTAATGTTGTTGCACGATTTGTACTTAAGTTAATTCATTACTGTCACATCTCTCAGAAATCTATTTATCCCAGCGTAGGTTAAAGTTCCTTGACAGAGTAATTTTTAGCCAATCGGCAACTGTTAATTAATTTGTTAAATCCTCGACGTAGATCTTGCCCAAATTTTGTACACGCGCTCAGCAGGCCATCTCCTTTCGACCGAGCCCTCCCCCACTCCGATCCGATGAACTTTAGAATTTCGCCAAAAAAAAATACCTAGGCTATAGCCCATGAATTTTGCTCGAATTGATCGGAAATTTTTTTGGCACGATTTCGGCGTCAGTCGAGAGGGCGGAGTTCAGAGGCTCCGAAAAAATTGCCCCCACCACGGGCCGCCCCCTGGTTCCCGAGAAATTGCATACTCGCGGGCGTTTTTTGGGTGATTTCACGAAAATCGC
>QYTT01091614.1:15433-32416 GCA_006980735.1 Dasypogon diadema | reverse complement strand
ACGCGTTGACATTTTTTGACAAGTCAATTGTAAATATAACCGGAAATTTACTCGAATCGCCCAAATTTAGTGATCCGAATTATGTTATTGCAAGAAGTATGGAGCATCGATTGCTATGTGGTAAATAAAATGCGGTTAGTGGCGATTTATCGTTAAAATTCCGGACTTTCGTATCGAGGAATCCTGTGGTTCGCCCTTTTGCAGTTTGACAGGCAGTTATGGCCGTATAAAAAAAGATTTATAAATTCCCAGCAAAATAAGCCACCACAAAGCTGAGGAGAGATCCAAAAATTCTTTCTGATAATGATTTGTCGAACAGTATATTCTGGGAAACCACCCTTCACAAGTAAGTTCGGCTGTAGGAATTTCTAAAACTCATCGAAATTTTCTGTTCCTAGGTACGTACGAATACTTCCATCGTTTTTACTAATTGTATGCAGCATATAGAAGGAAATATCGGGGTGCCACAACAAGGTCTTAGGGGAAATATCGGCATGCCAGTTCATCAAGTCGGAATAAAAGTTATGTTCGTTTGGAATTGAAAATTTGATCATCAAGTTTTTAGACACAAGTGTCAAATAGTCCTGCAAATCTTTGCAACAAGAATTGAACGAGATCAAGATATTCTTTGTAATGATCTACAGAATGAATCCTAAGATGAGATGCTTTCCAACGATTTAGACAAATAAGTAAGAAAATTTGATTTGCTGATCCCTTTTCAAATCTGATAACACTTATAAACTCCAGCCTAGTCATCCTCTTAGAAAGGTATACAAAGAGTGCTCACCTCATCTAAAAAATTCTGATTTGGAGTACTTTATTCACTGGTGTAGAATACTCTCTGGACGAACAAGAGTAAGGGAAATCAACTTGAGTTAAATGTCGAACCAAAGCCCACATGGCAAGGCAATTATTAATTTCAAATAACTTGGGGGGATGTAAGATTCGAAGAAGGCAACTCTGTTCACATGCGCACACCTAAGGAGCATAGTCTGGATTTAGTTAGATGTAAGCTTGAACTTAATTTTGTCTTGAGTAATATCTCTGCTTAATTTTAGGCTGTCTTACTCAAATTTTTCCTCTTCTAGGTTGGATTAGAAGGGTTTTGGTCGTTAGTCGTCGAAGTCAACCATAACTTGGACTTAAGCGTAAGTTTAAAAAAATACTCACCCGAGACTTGTATTTTGAGGAATAGCGAGTGATAATGGTAAATCTATTTTTTTAAAGTTCTGTCAAAAGCGATAGTCTCAGTTGGAACATGTATCTTAGCTAGTTTAAATTCCATTCAGCGGAAAGCAGTTATGAAGGCGTTGACCGCTAATGAATTCATGTTGATCAAGAGGCTTCCTAGGACAGATAGGTACCCAAAGTGGTCTACCAACAAAATACATTAATAGAATACTATATTATCTTACAGGCAAGACACAAACGTTAGTAACAGTCATTCGTTTATATTTGATAGGAAAATCTCACACAATTTGAAGTGAATACGATGGATTACTTATTGCATATTCACATACTGTACTGTACAGTCTGTTAAATAAATCCAAGGACATTGACATTTCGTCGTTTGACTGTTGTTATACCTTGGTTCAAGCACGACTTGCTTATAATAGGGGATAAGAACCCAGTAGGAAATTTTAGCATGAGTGATGGCGGAATAGCTGAATTCTGGCGAGAGAATTTTCCAGAAGGAAGTACTTACAAATGTAAGGTGTGGTAAGCGAGAGAGTAAAGGCTGACTGCAAACTTTGGAGAGGACACGTGATCGAGCTTGTATACTTTTGTTTTCGTTATCACTACTTGTGGTGCTGAGTGAGTCATTTGCGTTTTTATTTTGACAGCGTGCGGTCGTACTCAAGTAAATAAGTAAAAATTAAGATAATTTAAATAAAAGTAAGCTTGGATAGGTATTGTGTTAAAGTGTTGTTTTTTTCAAGGTGTTAATTAAAATTTTACATTACAAATTACATTGGAAAAAGAAAAGCTGTAAGTACCATTCATTCTCTCCTTTTATTACGCTTTCTTTCTACAAGGAATTTCTGGTAATTACTACTTTCTGGGGTTACTTTTCACTGCTGAAATCGTCTCTTACCGGTAAGTAGGTTTGTAAGTACTCTCTATCCTAGGACATCACCATGTAAAAGTAAGCTGTTCTGTATAAAGCAAAGTAAGCCCTTGACCTTACTAGTAGCCTATACAGAATCGATTCAGTATATACCCCAAGTCCTACTGGGAAATGTTTAAGGAGCTATACCCCCTGCAAAGATTTACTGGCGAAGATTTTTTCTTTTGTGTAAATGTTTGTGAAAATGTTAATTTAGGTTTTTCATGGACAAGTATTTTGGCAGATTTTTTCTTTTTTTATTTGTGATTAATTAAACAACTTTTACTTTGAATAAATAACGTTTTTCAATCATACGCAATTGTTTCTTTTCTTACGCATCTGTTTCAGTTTGGCAGGGTTTTTGATTACTTGAACCACATCAGCTCGTAGTTCATCTTCCAAACTCCGTTGAGCATTCTCCAGACGTCTTTAACTTTCTTCATTTCGTTTCCCAGTTTCTTTTATTTAGTACGATAATTTAATGCGTTTTTTTCTAAACAGCCGCATACGACAAAACACAATTCAGAGGACGAAGTAAAGAGTGGTCATCACTGTATTATATTCGGAAAGAAAAGAGATTCTTTGTCAGCTCCTTTTAGGATTTATCAAAATTATTATGTGGTGCAATGGTGTTGAAAATCAGCAATTAGAAGTAAATCTGGAACAACTCAACAATTTTAAAAGCTGAACCGGATTTACCTCCAGCCACCAAATATATTTTTATTTTTAATTTATTTAACACAAAAAGAACAACTTAAACAAACCTTAAAATTATCCAAACACTTTTTAATCACTCACAATTAACAAAACCGATTGCAGTATCACTGAATGTTACGTAAAAATTCTTAGGGAGTTAAAATCTAGTCAAGTAGTCCCGAATGTTTGTGAACATTACTTGACAATTCACATCGGTAAATCGGCTTATTTTCGGCTGACGTTCGGCTCCCTGCTGGCTAATTTCTTCGTGCTGAGCAACGTATTTATACCTAGTTAAGTTCTATGTATTCGTGAAGCTGAAGTAATCTTACAGGGTTGAAGCCAAAACCTTCTAAACTACAAGCCATGAACTGGCCTTGAGCAAGAATATTGAACTCGTTTTTTATGAACGCTTTAAGATATCAGAAAGTGGTCCGTTGAATTTATAGGACCACTTTCTACTATCTTAAAGCGTTCATAAAAAAGAGTTCAATATTCTTGCTCAAGGCCAGTTCATGGCTTGTAGTTTAGAAGGTTTTGGTTGAAGCTGGTTAAGATTTATGTGTTAATTAAAAATTACTTTGTGGTCGTGATATATCATAGCAATATGGCGGCTTAAAATATAGTCACACCTTTCACTCTTGTTGGAAAATGCGTATAAAATTTTACTTCTTCCTCCTGCTTACAGATCTTTTGGTAAAGGAAACTTTAAAGCTCTTTAACGTTCTACCAACACATCCTTATTAAGCTTTGAAGGAGTGCATCTCTGTCGTTTTACTCCCTTTGGCAGAGAGTCTATTCTTTGTTATTATTTCTTCTTTGATAGTAACCGAGCTAATTTAACATAGTTAATGTACGACAACTCTGTACTCTGTAGGAAAAAGAACGCGGATAATGCGCCGAAAAGTGGACACGAGTGTCGACTGCGGGCTACCTGCTCCGAAAAAAACTCGGTAGGTAAATTTATGGCTCGAATTTCGGGGAAAGGAAGGTATCATCGTATTCTACATATGTTGGGGAGTGATTTAAGCAAAAAGAAAAAATCGTCAAAAAAGTTTTTCTATACCGGGATTCTTAATTTAAATGCCAATTTCCTTGCAAATATTATATAAGTAAATGAAAATTAAAACTACAGCCCGGTCTCCACTTATAATGAATTCTAAAATTACAGAAATACACATTCCTCACAAATTGCTGCTGGAATTTTTAAATGATCTTCAGATCAGATGTAGGTAGCTTAAGTTAATTGATCGGCAAATAATATTACTGGAAATTTGAACTCGTCGTTATGTACATAATTCACACGTGGTTGAATGTCGCCACTTGCATAAACATAATGTTCATAATAGTGACATGACAACAATTCGATAATCGGTGCTAGTAATCTCCTGGAGGTTCATTCATATATAAAGTACGCACCTTTCCAGTTTGGTATTTAATTTTCTTGTACAATGGCTAGAGTGTTGTTAAATCTGTTGTTAACTTTTTTAATTGTTGAAATTAGTAAAGCCGCGATTACTCTGAAAAAAGGAGGAAGTCCTGCAGTTAAAGAAGTTCTGATCAGTGGCCGAGAAACCTGGATGAATTCCGAACAGTTCCCATTTTCTGTACAAATTCATGTTGATAAAAAATACGTTTGTGGTGGAGTTATAGTGAAACGAGATGCAGTTCTAACGCTGAAAAGCTGTGTTAGCCCGCATAAAAATTCACGAGTAAAAATTTTAGCAGGAGCATTTAAGATATTGGAGGATAATATTAATACTGTCCAAGAAGTTTCAGTTGACAATATCAACTACCTTAGCAGTGCAAATTTAGCCCTAATCAAAATCGTTGAGCAATTTAAGTACTCTTCTGTTATTCAAAGTATTAAGATCGAAGACACTCACCTTCGGGATGAAGCTATTGGAGATGTTGTTACCATGGTTGGTTATAGTATACCCAATCAACATGGACTGCAAAATGTGTTGATGTGGGCAGAACCCCATCTTCTGACCCAGAAAAGGTGTTTCAAAGAATTACCCAAAGGTTTTGATGCGAATTTAATTAATTCAAAACTTTGTGTTTTGTGCAAGCAGCTCGTTTGTGGAATTCAAAACAGTGATTATGGTTCACCTTTGCTAAAGTATGTTAATGGGAAGGCGAAATTACTTGGGATAGCTTTGTATGCATTTACTGATGAAAAAACCAAAGAACCTGATAATACGACGCCCATTATTTACATAGACCTCACTATACATAAATCTTGGATTGAGAAAAACATAAAAAGTTCTATTTGTAAAGTGATTTAAAAATAAACAAGTAGAAAAAGTAAATGTGATTGTTTATTTATTTTGTGAAAGGATTTCTATTTTAGTGTGAGCAGTTTAGCTGGAAAGAAATGAAAAATCCATTTTGTATTCAACATAAACTCAATATAAACCACTGGTTTTGTAAGATATGCATGTCGGTAGTAATGCAGCAAAGATTACTCTTCCTGGTTTTTGTTAAAAAATTTTAGATAGTCATATTGAAGGCTTTAGGAGTATATAATTTAGATGTACAGAATTCTAGATTTAGACTCAAACATTCCTGAAGGGTTCTGAACAAGGAAAAAGTAGATATTCGTTCCTCACTCAACTTTAGTTTACAATGTCTCTTGTGAAAAATTCATTTGGTATGTCCTATCCGCTTTTTAACGACTTTGTATTTAATTCTCTTGTAGATAACATCAGTAACTTTCTCCGGTATGACATGTGGTCCATCCCAGTTACACTGTAACTTGGTACAACCTCTCGGACGTTCAGGGAAAATACAGGCCATACCAGATCTTCAGGGTTTGTTTTGGGGAGGTAGTCGAGTGTGGCTCTATTAAACCGGTAAACTAGGTCATCCGACTGTCGGTGCAAAGGGTTCGCGCGTGTCTTTTCAATATGAAACTTGCATAACGTTTCCTGGAAAATTTCACTCTCAAAATTCCTTCCTTGGTCGGAGTGGGACCTTCTTTCCAAGGTACTCGCTCAGGGGCGGATCCAGACTTTCGATTCACCTCTATTGTTTGAGGGTGGAGAGTGGGTATCACACCACAGACAGAGTACACGAGCACAAAGAGGTCCTTAAATCTTTCTTTGTTTCCAGCTTGCAGAGGAGCTGGCGTCTCGAATACCTGGCAACGAAGGAGGTTACATTCAGCTGCACGCGGCCGCCGCTGGCAACCATGCAGGACGGCAGACTGGCCTTTCACTGGTAGTGCGCGGGTGGCTCACCCGTTGGACTGACAAAGCAACACGGGCCAACAAGGATGCGTGGGTGGATGGGGCATTGGCCAAGGGGAAGTCGACACCACTAGGCTTCCCCCCACGGACGCAGGTAGGGGATCGTGGACCAAGCCACCGGGTCCTCCCTTTTCACCCCTTTTTCTTTTTTTTCTATTTTTATCTTTTTCCCTTTCAGGTTTCCCCTTCTAGCTTACCTTTCCTTATCCTTTCCTATCCCTTTTTCCTTCCCTTTTGCCTTTATACGCGGCATGAATATTTCCGCTGCAAAGGGGATACGGAGAAGGCGGTCGAAAGAACCCACCCCGCACTCTCTGCAATTGCTGGCCGTCAAGCATTCCGCTCCGCCACATGCTTCCGCCGTCGTGTCACCGCGCTAGCTCAGCCTAGAGCATGAGGCTCTCTTGAGTTCTCGCTCCGGCCTGTACGGCCATGAGCTAGTCCAGAACACATTTATCATCTCCAGGCTGCCTACTGGCAACCTTATCAAATTCTTGAAGCGCAACAAACTTTTTCACACAAAATATCACAGTTTAATTAGGCTTTGTGCTGTTGTTGTACATATTTCTAAACTGAAGAAATGGGACTAAATTAGAAAATGGTTACGCTAGGAAACGGTTACTTAGACCAGTTTGCTATTTTATTTCTGTTAAATTTTATGTATATAAAAATCCCTAGCGTTGTATATGAGTATAAGCTTACAACCCAGATCCGATATTCTGGTTATTTCTCAGAATAGAACAGCAAAACGTAAGAAGAAAATGTGTATCCCATTATATTCTATTTTTATTGAATGTTTCTATAAAAGAGCACTAAAATCCTCAGCCCAGTGAATAGAACATATTTTTGAATTGACAGTCGAAGGAGACAACAACGTCTTGAACACAATTCATTGTGAACATGCAACTGGAGAAAACAAAAGCGATGTGCCTATTTTCGATATATGCTGCCATATTCTAAGATACTGATCTTTTCTAAATAGTGTCCAACGTAGAAATACAACAACTAGAGAGGATATGCCTGTTTGAGAAATAGCATAGATTTTCTATATTACCTTCCACAAGTGTCAGGTACATGCAACTTTCCTCCTCTCTGTTAATAAAACATTTCGAAGCTGTTATTGAGTAAGAAGAGGACATGAAAAATTTTTTGCATCTGTAGAAGAAAGAACGATATATAGTCAGGATATTGAACATCCTTGTAATTGCCACCTTTATAAGTCTACGTATATAAATATCTTAACCTGTTATTCTTGAATCTTCCCCTTAGAATTCTATGCGCAAAGTTGCAGTTTCCCTGGGTTTTATACTTTAGTTTTCAGAAGGTTCCCCTTGAAGCTAATCTTTAATCTTTATTTCAGTAAAATATAATAATTGCATTTTTCAAGAGATCCCACAATCTACCTAGGTCATTCTAGGAAACAGAACTATTACTTAATGCAAATGCTTCCGCAACATTGGAGAAAAAAGTTGCTAATATTTATTTAAATTCTTATGTAATCCTCTTTTTTGTACGCTATGGCTGCAAAGCTTTAACCGATTGAGATGTAAAAATACTTAAGCCAGAAAACTAATTGGACCAGGCATTGTGTATAAAATACGTGTTGCTGTAATCAGCTTCTTTCTAGATGGAGTGCAGGAAATAGCACTAGTTAGTCCTTAGAATTCCATGGGTAGAACCGGTGAAAAGTTAGCTACTAATTTAAAATTATTTTCAAATTTTTAGAAAATTGCCTTTCATATAATTTTAACATCTACGTTATTAATTTTTTGGATTGTCAGCAGTTTGATCTAAGATTAATATTTAGTTATTCATAGGAATCGAAAAATGCAACAGCTGAAGTATAGAAAATCAACATAAGTAAAATAAACCTTCTTATGCTTTCTGAGTTTAATATCTTCTTGCTTGTGCAGAAAAGCCTGTAGGCGATAAAGACATGTTATGCTAAGACCTTAGACCACAGAATAAAGAAGACTAGACACTACGTATAAAATACATATCGTTGTGACCAGCTCTTTTGCTCCTAGATAAAGAAAAGAGAAGAAAGATTAGCGTTCCCCTCAAGACGACTAGTTTCCAATATTCCATAGGCAGAGCTGTAAAATTTCATTTGGAGCGTTAAATATCTTTCAAGAAATTGTTAAAATTATGTTATTTGTTAAAACATTTCGTAGATTCCATTAAAAACTCCAAGCATGGATACCCTGAAAATTAGCTAATATTCATAATCTTTTGTTTCATCAAAGTATAACAAGCGCACTTCTCAACCCTTCCCCAGAAATTACAAATGTTACCTACATCGTTTGAGAAAGTATTGCCAATACTCTTACAAATGCTTTATCAATATTGCAAAAAGCTGAGAGGTTTTAGCTTCTTGTTTTGTACTCTTTGTCTTACGGTCTAGGGCTAAGACACAGTTCTCTCCGGACAGAAGGGGCTTTTTTTACGGTGATGCCAAAGCTCAGGGGATACCCTATGATGCTAAGGACAGCCTTGGCAGTAAGGAAAATGGGGATATGGAATATGAACTTGAAAAAAAGTAAAGATGTGAAACTTATGAAAATTGTGAAAAATATGAATGAGGAGACAGAAAAATACATGTAGAAGAGCAGATATAAGAACTTATAAAGAATAAGGTAAAATCAAATAATAAAGCAAATAAATTAAAAAGAAATGTTCATGAAACAATAAAAAAACTTCTTCTGGATAATAACACCAATAGAAGATCTTAAGTTTATTCACATATTTCTTTTACCACTTTACGAATTTCATTTGAGAATTTAATTCATATAATATTCATTGTCTACATTGTTGACATAGATTACATTGTCTACGTGAAATATTGCGAACAGAGACTACGTCATTGTTTACACGTCAACAATGGCGTAATTTACGTTGTGTAGAAAATTTCACTGACCAGAATTTCATTAGAAAAAGATTTTTTAAAATCTGATAATCAGTTAATAACGTAGTTAATAACAGCAAGGTCTAAAAATTTTACACAATTATGATTTTAATTTGAACTTAAGTATTCATGAGACGTGGCCGCAAAACATTTGTCAAAATAACGTAATATACCTATCTTTGCATTATTAAAAACATAATCACCAATCACTTCGTTTCTATTCCACAAGTAGAAGTTTTCAGATTATCACATACACAGGAAATACTTTACGCACTTGTCCACCTGTCTAAATATTGCATAGAAAATTCTAAACGTAGTTACAAAAGAAAACAAGTAGTAGTATATAACTCGAATCAAAATGCTATTTCTCAAGTCGTTTTGCGCCAGTTTCGGAATAATGTCGTCGAGTGTGAAAATAATGTTCGCAGTTTTTGTTATGATAATTTTTAATCAAAGAGTTGTGCGATCGCAGATATATGGCGGGAGAGAAGTGTGTATTAACCGATACGAATGTGGTCCGGATGTCCATTTGACCCAACGCGATTACAGATATCACGTCCAGTTGGTTAAAAATGGTTGGATACATGGCGGTGGTGCTCTAATAAAGAAATATGTCATCATAACAGCAGCCCACTGCTTCGACAATGCTCAAAAATCAGAATTACTAATTTTAGCAGGATCTTATAAATCGTTAGATCCCAAAGCACCTCGTGGAATCATCGATGAAATAATACCCCATGAAAATTACAAACATGATCTTAAAAAGGATATTCTAGAATTCGATATAGCACTTGCGACTCTTGTAGAAAGCTTTGATACAAATCCAATGATCAACACCATTAAAATTGCTTCAGAAGAAGATCGAAGCGAAGCATTTAAAAATAAAAATGTGGAAATAATTGGATTTGGTTTGACTAAAGACAATGGGCCGTGTCCAAGACTTTTAATGGCGGAAGTTTTACTCATGAAAGAGGAAGAATGCAAAGAGAAACTAAAGCGAAAGTATAGAGAGAAACAAATGATTTGCGTGATCTCTGAAGATAAAAAATCTGGGCCATCAGGAGGTGATTCTGGAAGTCCTCTGATTGCCAGGGGGGGAAATAAGTTATTGGGAGTACTTAGCTTTGGATATTATTTGCGTAAAACTCCTTCAATTGTCGATCTTACATACCCGGGAGTTTACGTAGACGTTGTTCAATTCAAGCCATGGATTAATGAGAAAATTAAGAATATAAAAAAGGAGAGAGAACCAACAACCTGTTTTGGAATAATTTGTTAAAATCAATGATATATTTTTTTTTATTTAGTGTGGTTTTTGTAATTGAAAGTTTTGAAGATACAAGTAATAAAAATATTTTTGAAAAGTTACTATTTTTCTTTGAAGAGACTTTCAAATAATTTTTTTTCAATAGGGTACATGAAACAGAAAGCTGAAAATTTGAATGTGGAAATATCGATAATGTCGGTGAAATGCTTAGGTTGGGTAAGTTTCTTTCCAAAGCGCCCACTCAATCGGAACTCCTGCTTGATAAGAGCGGGAAACGAGCCAACTCGATTCGGCAATCCTTAGAAATACTAATGGAGGAAACTTATCCAATTGCTTAGAGGACACTTTTACTCCTCCAAAATACCAGCTGAATCCATTTAAGCGACAGCTGAATTCTGAGAAAATGAGATGGACTTCATAAGAAAGGACAAGGTTAAATGGGCTATAGAATCCTTCAAATTATTTAAATGGACGGGGTGGGATGGGATTTTTCGTGCTCTCGTGCAACATTCCGGCGAAATACTTGTCAATAAACTAATACACCTATTCAGGACATGTCTCTTGTTGAGATATTTCTCGAAATTGTGACAAGAAATTAAGGCACCCTTTATACCAAAAGCCGACTACTCAATGGCTAAATCATACAGGCCCATTAGTTTAACCTGCTTCCTACTGAAAACGTTGTATCATATCTGCGAATGGGAGATAAGGTACTCGATACCTAGAGAATCACTCTCGCAGCTCCAGCATGCGTATATGAAATGAAACTCCGTGGATACTGCACTTCATGAAGTAGTCCACACTATTAAAAAGTGTTTCCTTTTTCAAGCAATCAACTCTTAGCTGTATTGATCTGACCCATTATTGCCCGTGAAGCTGCAGTGTGCTGGGACGCCTTGGAGACAGAATGTAACTGCAAGATATTTGATATTGACAATGAACACTTGCTTGAAGAAATGACCTATTCAGAATTTAAGCTTAGAATTTTACGGAGGGAGGATTTGGATCCTGACTCTATAATTCCCCATTTGACGCAACTAATCTTCTATACGGATGGATCAAAAACAGAGGGGGAATGTCGGGGTAGGCATCCTCTGGAAGGACATCGGGGTACGGTTGGAATTGTGTCTCGAGAGGAGCACATCACGGTGTCTCAGGCAGAGGTCAAGACAATGCTGGAGGCGGGCAGGTATCATCGGGCTCTGCAACCCGCGGGTCCCAATATAACGATCTACACCGACAAGCCAAGCCAAGCGGCCATCGCACTTGTCTACCCCGTAATGTAGACAATGCAAATCTATTATACCATTCCTAACCCGAAATTTGAAGCATCACAGTGCATATTAAATGATTTGCTAAAATCGGGGGTAGAAAGCACTGGAGCAGAAATCAACACATTTTTTACTCTATAAAGCTATTTAGTGCCGGTTCGGACCATTGAATAGATTTATTCTTATTCCCCTTAGTAAGATCGCGTAGTGGTGCAGTAATTACAGCGTAATTCTTTTTGTACCGCCTGTACCAAGAACATAAGCCGAGGAATTATTTCAACTCCTTTGAAAATTCAGAATAGCTTCTACCTTTTCTGGGTCAGTACATAAACCATGTTTGTTGAGTCCTCAATATACAATCCAAAACACATCAACATTGATTAATAAAACAATTATCTGTGTTCTTCTTCCTTTAAATCATATCCCATTTCGCCAATAGTTCCTGAAATAAAAAAAAATAATTAAATTCCCTAACTTAAAAATACAAACAAGTAGAAATATTCCCATAAAGCACTTACCTTTATCATAATCCCTCCTATGTTCCTTAATGCTCGCTTTCTCCCTTTTATCCCTAATAGTATTTGCCTAAAACATATAAAACTAATAAAAGAGTCAAGTTTTCAAATGTAAATAAACTTACCTCGCTAATTTCAGCCATCAGATGTCTCGCTTGTCTGTCGTTGGGCTGAAAAGCAGTTACGGGATTTTCTCCATTTATCCAATGCTTTTCGGAACGTATAAATAGCTCAAGCAAATCACTCTGCCTTCAGACTCCCAAGTGAATACTTGGTAAGGCGGTTTTCAGCCAATTTAATTAAAGATTTATTTTTTCAAGCAAGATTATAATTTAATTTTATTTTATTATTGCTGATTTCAGCATAACCTTGTTTCTCCTATTCTCCTCCACTAGATGGCGTGAGAAATTTTTAACACCAGCTGCTGATATTTGTTTGGCCAATCCTTACCCCTGCTACGACCATTTCGGTCATGCAAACATTTAGAGCAATCTAGCTCAATTTCAGGTCGATCGACCTACCGCGGCCGTCTTCGTCAAATTTACAATTTAAAGCCGATTGGCTTAACGAGAACATTCAGTCCGATTTCGGAATTATTAGAAACTGATTTCGGCACTTAGTATTTACCCAATTTTTAACAATTCATTCCGTTTTCGGAGTTTATTGTTGGTGGTTTCAGCTACTAATTATTTTAAACGTAGGTAATTAATATTCTCTGTCTCTTTCTTCTTACAGGACGACCCCGTTGAAATATCCCCTTAGGAACTTCTATTTAATTTTGGATTTTATTTGATTTTTTTTTTTTAATTTATCCTTTTAAGTTTTAATTTGAATTTTAGTGCTCTTTTTTATTTTTTTTACATTTATTGAATTACATTTCTTGCTCTTTTTGAATTTTAGTTTGTGCTTTTCCAGTTCCATGTTAAATTTCATTTTGTTCGTTTGTATTTAGTTTTGATCATTTACTTTTTATAAAATATTTTAAACCATTTTTCTGGTCTTGCTATTTCGAACCGGCATCCCTTGTTTGATTGAGACTTCCATAGACTCAACATTGGTCCTTCGCAGCCGCATAAGACATTAAAATCCCTCGTTAAATTCATTTCTCAACTACACTCACAGAATTACAAATTCATGGATTCTGTGACGCATCCATTCAAGCCTATGTAGCCGTCATCTATTTCAGAACTGTAAACAGTGACGGAAATGTCAATATCAATTTATTGACATCACAAACAAGAGAGCGCTCCGACAAAGCCTGTGACATTACCAAGGTTACGGTTATGTGTAGCATTACTGCTGTCACAGCTCATCAAACAAGTTGAAGTCAACATGAACATGTCCAGAGCAACAACATTCGCTTGGACCGATTCCGAAATCGCATTAGTCTGGATGCAAGACCAGTCCACGCGATGGAAAACATTCATCGCTAATAGGATTGGAGAAATCCAAAAAGAAAAATGTTCCACCACAATCACGGCGCCCTCTGTCATCCAATGTCAATCGTGCCGATTGCGTCACGAGGTTTGCAACTCTCACAACTGCCAAATTTTAACATTTGGGGGAAAGGCCCATCACGGCTCCAATCCAATGACTGGTAAATATAAAGTCGGTACTCAAGGAGGAAAGAAAAATCAAAAAAGGCTATAGTGGAAGAACCAACATGGTTGCACAAATACTCCTAATTTCCTAAATTAATTCGAATTACGGCTTCCTATGAAAAAGTTACCGCAAAATTCCTCACGGTAAAGGAATTACAAAGTACTGAAACAAAAATTATGATACTAGTGCAACAAACGACATTTGCACAAGAATATAAAAATTTACAATAAAATATCAGGAAAAAGTCGTCTTACCTGTCTGAATCCGTTTTTAGCTGAGGAGGAGGGGGGGCCAGAAAACTCCCCATTCACATGTAATTAAAAAAATCCAATTATTGATCATACACACAAATATACGTTACACGGAAGTGCACAATTAGTATTGAACACCAGTGATGGGCATTTACGCGCAGAATTGCATTTTTTACATTTCGGGGTAAACAATGCGTAGACAATGTAGATAATTCATAGTCTACGTAGACAATGTAAACATTTGGTAGAGAAAGGCCCTACTTATGTGCTTGCTCCGTACTGTAGCTGATTTAGCAAAGCTGATCAAAAAAGAATTTTTTCTGCATTAAATTATTTTATTATATGGAGCTAAAAAAAACATAGAACTAAAACGGAAAATGGTTACGCCAAGTGCATATTTAGCACAGTTTGCTAGTTTAGTTCTGCTAAATGTTTTGTTTTGTATTGTAAACAATGCAACATTTAATAAATTTGTACTCACATCGTATTGTGATCTGAAAAAAAATCAAATAATGGAATAGTGAATCCCTTGCGCTATATATGAGCCTACTATCTTCTAGTCCTCAGAATGGGACAGAAAAATTTAAGAGGAAAAGATGTATCAAACTATATATCTCATTTTTATTGAATGTCTCTATGAAAAGAGCGCTAAATATCCCAGGCCAGTGAATAAATTGCTTTTAAAATAAAATTTATGTTTTTAATTGACACTTAAAGAAAGCAACGACATCTTGTATACAAAGAACACCAGACAAAAAAATAGCCTTCGGACTTTGGAATCGAGTACGAACTAGAGCGAGACCAGAACCAATGGGTACTAAGATTCAGCAACGATCGATTTCGGTCCCAGAAGCACGGCAGCTGAACTGAATGAACCAAGAGCCACCAACAGCGAAACGAGATGATTTGAGTAACCAAAGAGGCAAATTAGTGAAAGTAACAAATATTCGGCACTTTATAGTAAGACAAGTATGCCAGCAGCCTGTTACCTGTGATGAGGTCTTTGCTGCTAACAGGAGCTTTAGGGTTTGAGAAGGTACCCTCCGGTAAAATCACGATCAAATTTCAAATAAAAAACAGTGAGTTCTGCGTCCTGTAGAATCGTATCTTCCTTGTAAATAAGTGTTGTCTACTATATGTAAGTCCCTTTCTTTGTGGATGCTGAAGTTGAAATTAAATGTAATATTTACCTATATCAGATTCCTTTTACTCATCCCTTGTCCCAGTTTCTCCATCTGTAAAATAGCTAAATTCCCAAAATGAATAAAAATATTCATTTTTCAGCTGTCTCGCTTTCCAGTCATTGGGCTGCGTTCCGAAAAGCAGTTACGGGCTTTTCTCGATTTGCCCAATGATTTTCGGAACGTGTAAATAGGGCAGCGGCAGACAAGCGAATCACTCTGCTTTTAGAGCCCAAAATTCACTTTAGTACAATGGATTTCCGCAAGTTATATGAGATTTGTCTGTTGGCAAGTTTTCTTGCGTAATTTTAGCTGTTTTCAGCAATTTTTAATTAGAATTAATTTAATTATTGCTGATTTCAGCACTTTTCGCTTACATCCTCTCCTACTTCCCTCAATTCCCGATAGGTGGCGAGGAATATTTTATCTCCGCCCGATGAAATTTATTGGGGTATCTTCAAGCCCCACCACGGTTATTTCGGTCAGACAAATATTTAGAGCCGATTAGCTCAATTTAAGGCCGATCAGACCTACTGCGGCCACCTTGGCTCTCTCCCTATTCAAAAAGCCGACTGGGTTCATTAAAGGTGTCCGGTTCGATTTCAGACATTGTTAAAGCTGATTTCGGCATTTAGTATGCATTTTTATATTTCAAGCCAACTGGCTTATTAATAATTAATTCGTTTTCAGAATTTGTCAGTACTGGTTTCAGCAAATAATTGTTGAATCACTGCTAACGTTTCTGTCTCCCTCTTTTTTACAGCACGACCTAATTAATTGTCTCGGGTCCTTTTTTTTGGATTTTTATTTTTGTTTTTAATTTGAATTTTATTGTTAATTTTTATTTCCCTTATTGCTCTTTTCGAATTTTCTCGAGTTTTATTTTGAAATTTATTTTTGTTCGTTTTTATTTTGTTACTTTTAAGCATTTATTTTTTTTAAATAAAATATTTTAAACCATTTTACTGGTCTTATCTCGGCACCTTCTTCTTGATTGAGCCTGGTATCTATTCAGCAGAGGGATTCCATTCGCGCTTGACTTTTCTTTCGGATGGAGGAAGAATTGGACTAGTAGTAAGTTCAAGGGATCCCGGGGATCTCACACCGTTGAGAAAAAATCAGAACGGTAGGTTCTTGGTTTGAAGATGCTGTGCCGAATTATGCGGTTTTTGTTATATTTGACTTTTTCATCAAATGTGATCTCAAAATACTTTTAAGGGTCATTCATACTTATTAGTCTACTGTTTTTCTCAGTAGACCAAATATCCCTTGGACGAATTTACTCCCACTTAAGTGATTCCAAGTAGTTGTGTAATTATTTCAATTTTATCTGTTTTTTCCTCCAACGAGACCAGAGTTTCATTAGAAAAAGGTGCCTTGAAATCTGGTAATCAGTTAATAATGTAGTTAACAGCAGCAAAGTCTAAGAATTTTATCCAATTATGATTTTAATTTGAACTTATTCATGAGACGTGGTCCCAAAACATTTGTCAAAACAACGTGATGCTTCTTTGTATTATTAAAAACATAATCAACAAACACTTCGTTTCTATTCCACAAGTAGATGTGATCAGATTATCACATACACAGGAAATACTTTACGCACTTGTCCACCTGTTTAAATATTGCATAGAAAATTCTAAACGTAGTTACAAAAGAAAACAAGAAGTAGTATATAACTCGAATCAAAATTCTATTTCTCAAGTCGTTTTGCGCCAGTTTCGGAATAATGTCGTCGGGTGTGAAAATAATGTTCGCAGTTTTTGTAATAATAATTTTTAATCAAAGAGTTGTACGGTCGCAGATATATGACGGGAAAGAAGTGTGCTTTAACCGATACCAATGTGGTCCAGATGTCCATTTGACCGAACGCGACTACAGATATCACGTCCAGGTGACCAAAAAAGGTTCGGCGCATTGCGGTGGTGCTCTAATAA
>QYTT01091613.1:11785-26646 GCA_006980735.1 Dasypogon diadema | reverse complement strand
CTATAGGATCCTCATAAGGTGCTATCCAAAGCTCCCGAGAAACACTCCATCTGAGTATTTCTCGTTCCATGCTTAGAACTGCACTAGTGGTCAGTCTGCTCGGCCGTCTATAGGACCTCAGTTGATTTTGGTGTTCTTTTATTTCTCGATCAGGTTCCTTAACATGTTCCTCATAGTGGCACAATATAGTTCTGTAACTTGAAAGTCTATAGCCGCCTCCTATTTTCCTAAGGTGTCGACTTTTTCGCTCCCTTCGATTCCTAGGTCTCTTCTAGCCCAGCTAAGTGTTACTTAATTTTCCGAGTCATAGTTATTGAATTTTTGTATACATTCCATCGCCAGGGACGAATTTAATTGTGTTTAAGCTTCCAGCGACTGGCTAAAGTAAATCTTCTTACCAATTTCGGATTCGAATACATTGGTGTCTTTTCCTTATCATTTTCTAACCGGCATTCCTTTTTTCGATTGAGCCTCCTATAGACGAAATAGCTATCTTCTTCACCTTTCTGCTGAGGTCCGCCTTTATGTGGTCCTCTACTCCCAGTGTATATGCTATGTCTTCAAAACAGGTGCATTTGGCCTAGCATTTTCCTACAAGAGTACTTATAGCCGTTTGTTATTTGTTTTCTAATCAGTCACTCTTGTCCCGGTGGTTTGCCAAGCAACATTACTCTCAATAACTCCTTACAATACCTTTTACTCAGTTATATTGAAGCCCTTATTTATACGGCTTTAAGAAATTTTAATACTTCATTCGTTTCGTGAGTCATGGAAAGTAGACTGCGAGGACTTTCGAGGTTCCTTCACTGCCTCTAACTCAGTATCCTTCTCTGTTTTGGGCTCACTCGAACAACGAAGCCAATAGATCTCAAAAAGTACATGAGTTATAAGAATTGGGTTAACATTGCCAATGTCAAATCCAATCCTGCATGAAATCATGTCCAATTTGTACAAATATGTACCACCTAACCAGTAACCACTTTCTTTATTTTGCAGCACTTCTTGGCCTAATGGCGCACGCGGGTGCTTTGAGAGCAACATCTCTGATCTTCGGCAAGGTCCCAACTTCATCAACAACAACAACAACGACAGAAGCTGCAGTACCAGAGACCGAAGAAGAGGTAAGTGTTATTTGGCTGGTCACTGATTAGCCATTTACCTATAATTGCCAGCCATAGTCGACCTCGCCGTTCCCGATAAATTTCCGATTACACAATCGTCTATGGCACATTTACCTGCAAATTACCATCGGTAGTCACCTGGCAACTTTTTTTGGACCCATCAGTGTTTGCTATTCTAGTGTAGCTCTGCCCACGTTTAAGGTGTGTGCTGTGCTGCATGTGCCATGTGGCCTACCGACCCGGCAAATGTTCGTAGGTGGGCGCACGACTGACACCACGTTGGTGTAGGTTCCACAAATTTTTGTTATTGCAAAATTTTGCATCTGAATTCAGCTCAATCTGGTGAAAGACTTTCACCTGCTGGCTGAGATAGTGAGTCGTGACTGAATTTTTATACTTCGCAAATTAGTAACCGTCACCATGAAAATGATTTACGAATTTGGTAACTGCCGTGGCGTGGAATTTGCAAAAAGTAGGACATATCTTTCTTTGTAGATTGATTTGAGCCTAATTTTTTACTTTATAGTAGCATTTAACGTCCGATGTGCATCAATTTGTTTTGTTTGATTGTCACTATATTGCCCAGAGTGAAAATATTCAGTGAAAGGGTGGGAAACGATTTAAAATAATTTAAATTAACCTAATTTGTTTGGAGAGTTTGTGATGTTTATGGCTTTTCTGCTTATATGCATGAATTTTAAGATATTTTGCTCAGTGAAAGGCACAAAATTTGACATGTAAAAATTTCGATAATCAGAAAAGTAAACAAAAAAATTATGCGGTAATATCCATTTCGTAATAAATATTTGACCGAAAATATATGCTAAACATATTTCGTAATATAAAGAATAAAGATCAGGGTGTACCTTTTACACTTGTTTTCAACATCCGGGAATTACCTGAAGCAACCACATAAAATGAATTTGGATAAATTTAATCTTTGAGGCATAGGTACTAAAACTCTCTACTGTCTGTCTACTTAAAAGACAATATCAAGCAAATTAATTCTAATTTTAAGTAAATCCCTTCCTCTGAGTGATTGTGTTCGCAAGCGTTGCAAACCTGACATTAAAGATGTAGCCATACCTCGGAGGATATCGTATCGTGTCAAACGAAGAATTTCCAATGGTGGTAGGGATTTCAAACATACGCTTTTCTGACTGTTTCCAGCAGCATTTTGCATGCCTCACGACCTCATTCGATTAACAGTCCCTGTTATCAGTTTTCGCTCATTTACATGCTACTTCATTACTCTAGGTACAATTTAAATATAATTATCTCCCTACCTCTCAGAATGTAAGCAAAACACATCACATAACCTCTTTTATATCAGCTGATAGCTGCCACTTTTCTGCGAGATTCCACTCATCCCAAAAAGCAAGATCAGAAAACTTGCAAATCTGGCAGGAGGGGAAACTGATAGCTTCTGCCAGAAAATTTCAAACATACGGATTTTGGACTAAAGCTGGCCATACAGACCTATTGTTCTGCTTACTAAATCTTGCTAGAAGGATAAAAGGGCGAAGATAAATCGATGACCCAGCATGACGTAAAGGGATTAACTAGCAAGGAATCAGATCATTGATTTCTTTGACGCAATGCTCACCAAAATAGCGACAAAAAACGGTTTTTATTTTTTCATAAAACGGATATGTAATTCCCAAAACCAACAGCCAAAACACCCGCTAAAAAGATATTCTATACTATATTCTCCTTTAGCTAAAAATAAAAATACTAAAATTTTATTTTAATTATATTTTTTCTTTCTTAATTAAAAACGTCGCAATATTTTTCCATCGTGTACTGACGTGTCTCAGAATTCTAAGCAGTTTCCACATTCCTTGAAATGTAAACAATCTGCTGGCTCTAAATTGTATGTTTTGTTTATTATTTACGCTGTTTAAGCTGCAGAATTGTACAACAAAAATAAGGTTGTTCTGTTATTAAGTTAGGTGTGGGAAATAACGAGAAATTAATTTTGTAATTGCGCATTTCATATTTAATATACATATTTTCGAACCCTTTCAATGGCAAACTGGACGATATGCGTCCATTGCTTTATTGGACTCTAATTTACCAATGAATTTTTCAAAATCTATTTTACTTAATATTTCATATTTCATTTCATGGCAATATTTCTCTTACACGTATTCACAAAATTCATTTTAGAGCAACAGGTTCAAAATTTAACCCACATTCCACATGCCTTAGAAGATAAACAAGTTGCTTACTCGAAATTGTATGTTTGTATATTATTTACGTCTTTTAAACGGCAGACATTGCGTGTGCAAAAATTATCTGTTCATTTTGTAGCCGAATTGAGCATTCCAAAGATCTAGAAAATGAATTAGACACGTGTAGCTACTATACTGGATAACGAATATTGAAAATAGCAATAATTTCTTCCGATCTAAACTAGGCTGAAAGACCTGTGCGACCAGATACGGAGGATGTTTTGAACTTAAAAACTTTTTTGGAAAAATTTGCTGTTATAATGCTTTGGAGAATAAAACCTCTTTTAAAGAATATTCACAGAATTTTTTATCAGACCCGTATTTTTATTTTTTATTTTTTGTGAATTGTTTTAAGGCAACAGCATTTTCAAAATGTGTCCTTTCATACAATTTCATAAAAAATGTGCTTATTTTATTTATGCAGCATATTAGCGCTAAGTCACTTGGTGTTAAGCAATTCCCAGCATCGATGCAGGATACCAAGCCACTTCATCAGGTTTTGGCATAGGTGTGAACAGTCTAACTATGATTTTAGATACTGTACCCGTAAGATATTCAAGTCAACAGATAAGGCTGATTATTTTGATTTATGCAGCCAAAAATACTTTTAATATTCAATATTTTAAACCCAAACTTTTGGATTTTTGGTAAACATAAAATCCTTGGAACAAGAAAAGTGCTTTTGAAATAATTTCTTAGGAAAGTACAGTATATATTTCTCAATTCCCAGTGAACGTACATTAACTGAAATGAATATTTACCTGCGTTTTTTTTTTGCAAGAACGTATTTCAATATAGGTTCTTAGATGTAAAAAGATTTCGAAAATAGTACATATTAATTTAAAAAATACACTGAATAAATTTTAATAAAGTGTAGTTTATTGATCCTTTAGCTAAAAAGGAGAATATACTAAAATTTTATTTTAATTATATTTTTTCTTTCTTAATTAAAAACGTCGCAATATTTTTCCATCGTGTACTGACGTGTCTCGGAATTCTAAGCAGTGCCCACATTCCTTGAAATGTAAACAATCTGCTGGCTCTAAATTGTATGTTTTGTTTATTATTTACGCTGTTTAAGCTGCAGACATTGTATGACAAAAACAAGGTTGCTCTGTTATAAAATTAGGTGTGTGAAATATCGAAAATGCCTTAGAAGGTAAACAAGCTGCTCGAAATTGTATGTTTGAATATTATTTACGTCTTTCAAGCGGCAGACATTTCGTGTGCGAAAATTATTTGTTTATTTTGTAGCCAAGTTGAGCATTCGAAAATTTATTAAAAATAGAAATTAAATTAGACACGTGTATCTACTATATTGGATAACGGACATTGAAAATAGCAATATCTCCTTCCAATCTCAACTAGTCTGAAGGTCCTGTGCAGATATGGAGGATGTTTTGAACTTAAATTTTTGTTAATGTTTTTAAATTTTGCATTTTCCAAATGTGTCCTTTCATAGAATTTCATAAAAAAACATGCTTCCTTTATTCATGAAGCAGTTTCTAGTTTAAAATATTAGGATCGGGAATGTTAAAATGAGTGTTAGGTCTTAACGAACTTTGCTTAAAATCTTCCTTAACAAATATTATGTTTTGTTTTAATCTAGTTGTTGACATGGTAGGTACTGTGATACACCTTGAGTTTTGAGAAGGGAAAAATTGTATTAGTTAGTTGTGATTGTGTTCGCCTATGTCAACAATATTACAAACTTTATTTCTAATATTTTTAGTAATATGTTAATTGCCATATATACCAACTAATGCTACCATAAATTTAAATTAGATTTGATCTTATTGCATTTCGTTAACCTATTGACAATTAGGGTAATGTCCTCAACTGGATGTCTTACATTTTCGGGTTTATTATTCTACAGTGGTTGATATGATAGTTTTAACAGTTATAAATGCTGCCACCGTTGTCGAAACGAATTTATATAATAAGAAACCCAACTTCAAACATTCTAATCAAAACTTTTCGTTGACCTTGAAGATTTGTATTTATGTTTGCTAATTTCTCTACCTAAGAAGGAAAAAGTAATGAAATATATTTATCTCTCCATTAAGAAACATGACGATCGGAGTTCTACCTAAAATCCACCAGCTAAAATTTTCATAGAAAATTTGTATACTTGTTTTATTCCTAAACGGCATTAATAACTAAATTGAAAGACATAACATTAGTAGTGAAAAAAAAAACGAAATTCAAGGAAAAATCTACTTCCAGAAACGAGGGGATATGTTTCCATAGCTACACTGAACAACTCATAAATTATTTCCATGGATTTTAGCAAAAATTCCCGACAATTTCTTAAAATTTCCTTGGAAATATCAAAAGTTGATTCAGCTGGTTAATAATTTTCTCAGAATATCTCCAAATTTTATCCAACAAAAATTAGTAATTCCGAGAAAAACTATAAAATTGTTTAATTTGATTGGTTGCCTTTTTCGAAGAAAACAAATCTAACCAGGAATTATGCCATTTGGGCGCTTTCTGCATTGAGTGGATTTATTTAAAAAAAACAAAATCATAGAAATATTCCAGCCGCAAGTAAATTGAAGGGAATTCAATGGCTGTGTTACACTTGAACGCCACATTGTTTTTATATATTACCACACTCATGTCACACTACCTGACCTGTGTAATCTAGCCGCAGCCAATGGGGCCATCAATCAGAACATCCTATCGAAAAAAAAGTTTTAAGAGAAGCAAATATGTTTTTCTCTTTAGAATGACCACAAGCAAACTTTTGCAATTTCCGTAAGCTTGCTTGTGCAGTTTCTTGTTTTATGTTGGGTCACTATACCAGGTATAGCGTACGTGAACATTATTATGAACAATATTATGACCATAATACCTTCTGTGGTTTAAGCTCGCGTATTGTACCAAAAAACCGCTTGAACGTCCCTAAAATTGCTATACCTTTATTTAGTACCTTTTTTAAGTGTGGGTTTAAAGCAGAGCTGGTAAGTTTCCATTACATTACTATTACATTACCATTCTTTCAATAATGGTAATGCCCATTCCCATTATTTTTGGCAAATAATGGGAATGGAAAGTTGCATTACATTATTTTAATTCCCATTACTCACGCATTACCGGCGCATTCCTTTGGGAATGGGCATTACCATTATTGAAAGAATGGTAATGGAAAGGTAATGCATTCCAAAAATAATCATTATTATACAGCTCTGGTTTAAAGTACACCCTAAATCTTCGATCAGGATTTTTTTTTACCTCTTCTGAGAGTCCTACAGTTGTTCCCGCCAGGAGTTTCCAAGTTCTCAACTTGTTCTCTTTTTTGCGTAAGGAACTATTATTGTCACTTCCGAGTTGACCCGCAGACAACAATTTTGTGCAGTGTTGTGTGTTTTGTATGTTATAAAAAATTTCCTCATTGTTCTCTCTCTTAACAAGAATAATCCGGCCATCAGGCCTTGGTTATCACATCCAGCTTCGGGGAACTGAAGAAACTCCTCCAGTGACTGCAACGGCGGAAACAGAACCCTTCCTTTTTGTGGCCGTTATGGTGGCTTTTTCAAATGTTATCCTTCCGTTGGACAGCATGTTCCTCATCTATAATACCGTTGGGGCTGAATTAAATTTTGAAGTGAATAGAAAAATTGCAGACAGGTGGGACTTCTTTACCCCTCCTAAGGGCAACTTTCTCCATGATACACGACGGGGTATCGTTAAAAGTGCCCTCAATATCGTGGAAACGGCAGAGGGCGGTTTCTTTTTCCATTATTACTCTTTTTAATTTGACAACTAAATGGTGCAGAGCTATTATAGTGAACTTTCCGGGTAGGTATGTTTTTGTGGCTCTAGAAGTGTTTCATCATGTACTTTCTTTCTGATGTGATGGTCTATTACCTTTTCAATAGTTTTTAGTATGAACGAGGATAGACTTATTGGAAGATATGACTTAGGTTTCGTAGAACAGTGTACTCTACCTTTTGGTTCTCTGATTTTCACAGTGTGGCTTGTTTTGTAAGAATCTATCGGGTTGATTTAGAATCAAGATCCCTGTGGATTTCTTTTAATTCCTCTATAAGTTCTGTTAAGCCCAAGCCAATACGTTCATGACAGGAATGCCGACCAGTGAACTTGAGGACTCTAGTTTCTTCCCGTCTTGTAATGCATGCAAATATTTAATCGAATATGTTTATGGGTATTGATTCCTTCCTTGAAACGTGCCAATTTATTATTCTGTACACCAAGCTTTTACTAGTAAAGGTTACGTCCGCAGTATCGACAGGCGAATAGCGTTCATGAAGGTAAGATCCTTCTCTCTGTTAGTAATTTTTAATTATTTTCGCTCGGAATTCTAAAATACACCTCGTTTGTCGATATTGCTGGTTCTCCATATCGTATGATTAGAGCTTGCGTCACGTTCCATCATCTAGTATCTGTTTCTTTGCCTGCAATATTCTACTAGTAATTTTATCCTATCCAGATGAGCTTCTTCTATATGCCCATGAAAGTAGATCAATGCCAAATCAGCTTCTGCTCTGTCCCTGTTGCTGGCGTTTCAATCAAAGCTGCAACTGAACCCCGAATGATTAGTTCTGGAATAGAGAGGTGGTTGATTTTGGAATTAAGAAGTAGTACTACTCGGTGAACAGCACACTTAAACTGCATTCACACAGCGAGAGAGGCGATGCGGCCTAAGTATTGACTTCTAAACATTTAATTTCGGCTTGAAGAATCTTGCATAAAATCTACATCAAGTCTTTCCTTCATCAACCCTTTTACATGATGGCAGTCAGTTTGTGTGCATTTAAGTTATGCTCTTTTTGCCAGATGGCTTAGCAGCTACTCCCCTAACCATTGTCGACTTTTCGGGCTTTTGCCCACTTTGTCGGGCTCCACGGTGGTCCCAAATCCAGCAATTTTGGCATCCTCACATTGACTTTTTACCTTTGACAGAGCACCCTTCGGCCTTAGCTTTATTTTATTGAAAAGGAAGCAGAACAGAAAGCCTACTCACTTTAATTTTTTCCCCGAGCTAAAGAACCAAACTTCAATTTTGGCTTTCGTCGATTTTTTTTATATACCCTCGAATCTGACTGCTGGAGAAGTAGCCAACAAAGGCTTTTGAATGAAACATTTTGTTATCCTCTTGCATCCTCAAATCAGCTCCCTCCCATGGCTTGATCTTATCCACTATCGATTTCAGCCGGTGTGAGGGTGAGCGGTTGCGCTTATTTGGGGGTGGTTTATAGACCTTGAAGATGATATTGTAGGTCACTTCGGGCACATACCCTTGCTTAAGAAACCACTCGTATTGATTCTTTCCGATCCATTTAATTTTTCATTGGCGGACGTGTTCGGCTGCTTACTGCTCCCTCTTCCGAGTTCACTAATTCTGATGATTGCGAGTCATTCCATTCTGCATTGGTAGCATCCAGAAGGTCCACAATATTAGGAGTCAGTTGTCCCGCTTCTGTTGTTGGAACAATTGGGGGTGTGCTATCCTCTTAATTTTTTTAAATTTATACTTATACGTCTCCCAAATTACGGAGGAACAACGGTCGCCTGTGGCGGAGATTTGCATTGTTACACAGAGCCTAAGTTAAAAATGGAGGTCTTCTAGTATTCGGATTTCGTATACAAGCGACAAGAATCCCCTTAGCCATGTAGTCCTCGAAGTATGCTGTTCCACCATGACTTGGGGCATGTCTAATTCTTGATCTCTTATTTGTTATTCGAGGCTGTCCTGATAGTGACAGGGTTTCCACAATGGACCTGCTTAGTTACTGGCACTCAATTCCCAGGATAATTCATTCATAGTTTGAAACTATCCCATCTAATCTTGTCTATATTCTTTATTTTATATGAAAGTTAATTTCGTTGATTTTATCTTCGAAGCTGCTATATGAACTGCTATCATCACAGACTAGTTATGAGTTAGAGGGAAGTTAGGTGTTTGTTGCAAAGGCCGTACAAACGTTCAAATGCTCAAAAATTCTTATAAACGAATCGAAATCTTTTCCGTGCAGAATCGAAGCACTGCACTGTGATCGAAACATTTTCTTCATTTACCTAGAAAGAAATTTTCTATTCGTGTAGAGATTTTTCGAACTGAATTTCACTTCAAATTTATTTCAATTCAAAAAATGACTACTACTATTCAAAAAAATGAAGTGGACATTTAACGACTGTGTTAAATTCTATCAATATTGGTCTAATCCAATAGATTAATCTAAATGATAAGATGCTATGCAGAGATTCTTAAAATATCATAATACGGTTGGGCGAAAGTAATAAATTTAATCTATTCTTCGATTCTTCCATAAAAAGACTTTCTACAATTGATGTTCAATTCGAAATATTTTGAAAAGCAGAAATAACAAAAATTTCAATTTCTGTATAAATATATAAAAACTTTTCCAAATAAAAAACAAATAAACCACAAATATATGTCGTCACTAACAACGCAGACAAATTTCGTTTAATTAATGTGTTGACTGAAATTTTGCAAAAAAATGCATGCTCACGTATGAATGCTTGTAAAGAGTTCAACAGAACGTTTAGTGTAAGTCCAGGCATTTTTCTATGCCATAATAACTCGAACTCTGACAAATATTACTGATTTATATGGAGTGGTTCGCATAGGCAGCTATTAATGGACATTAACTCCCAAATAAGGACAGTAATCAGCAATCACTGCTCAATTAAAACATTGCATAACACTCAAAGTTACTGCGGAAGTTGCGTTCTACTTTGTTACCATTTAACTGGCCCAGTGCTACACGTTTTGTGCTATTTTCTGTTTGACATAAAACCGCTCAGATAGACGTTCATTTAAGTTAAGTGTCAAGATTCAGCTTTGTATTTGTATGATTTTAGTAATTAGTATTCATGGAGCAAGTACCTATGTAATTTTGTTGTGTGTTATTTTAAAGCCCTGGCATATATTTGGAAAACCATTTTTAAATTTCCAGTGTTCGTACTATTTTGTGACATTTATGTACAGTTATAAAAAATTATAAATTTTTCCCTAGAGAAGAAACCTTCTATACATTCCCTCAGGAATACATTCACTGAGCGGCAAAAAGGACAACGTGGCAGTCGATTTTTTCAGAAAAAGCTCAATTTTTTCATTAGCGATGGAAAATTTTGGTAGTATAAACCGTACATTCCTCTAGCGTTTAGAAGGCTATAAAATGCACCTACTGGCCATTTTTCTAACTTCATAGGTAATTAAAGAAATTTGGAAAGCACGATTTGCCTTTTCCACATTAAATATTCAAAAAATCAGTAATTAACACGTTGACTGTCGTGCCGGTCACCGGTGACCGGCATTTAAAAGCTCTCTCACGACAAAGGCATTTTAACACTGAATTCTCTCATGAAAGCTTTTATGCTAATTACGGCAGTCAACGTGTTAATAAAAGTTATTTGACCCACATACGTCCAGTGAGTCCAAAAATGGGCATAACTTAGATTTTTTTTTCAGAAGGGATTAAAACGATTCGACTCAATTATGGTCCTATATTGCTTTTTGAACCTTTATTTCTCTGATATTCTCCGACAGTGTTACAACACTGATCATAAGTTATGGTTGAAGATGGGTCAATTACTGTTGACTGGCATATTTCAGCAGGAGCCTCTTGAACGTGGCTCACACATTTCGAATAATCAATAAGATTCGTTACGTTTCCGCCTTCTCGTGTGTAGCAAACTATAGGACCTTAGTACTGCTAGCGTTAACGACACGCCACGTTTTCAAATACTCGTGTGAATCGGGTCTAAGGCCAGATGAAAATGAACATCCTCCTTTTCAGTGCTAATATAAAGTTATTTATCATACGTAATCTTTGTGTTCCAAAAAAATATATCGGAAAGCAAAGGTTTCGGTAAAATATTCTTTGGACGGAATTTGGAACACAGCAAAGGGAGAATTTGGCAGAGGCCTTGAGCTTGGCCCAGGTTTAATTTTAGAGGTCACATGGAGGTCAATTTAATATTTTTAATGTATAATATTCTGTTTTTGACACCGGAAAAGGAAATAGCATGAAAGTTAACCTTCATATATGTGGTTAAATTCCAAACCAAAACGACTTACAGGGGTCACTGCAAGATCTAATAAGCCCTTGAATCAGTCATAATATCATAAATGCACTTTAAAAGCTTTTCTCGCATTTTGCGAAATTTCTCCCGATTTCTCTCACAAACCCAGATACAAAGAAAGCTCAGTGTTCCCACAGACCACGTTTTTTTATATGAAGTTTTTTAGACCATACCGCAATTTTTTCATACTGGCAATTTTGCCCTTTTCGTTTAAAGGAGATTTTCATGAGAGAAAGCTATACCCCTGCGGCAATATTCCAATCCAATTCAAATTAATTTTCGGTTACGTTCCTGGGTAACTTAGTTAAATTGCACTTATGCGAAAATGAATTACAGTGGGCTCAAAATAGATTCAAATTGACTTAAGGGTTTATAAAATCCAAAAAGGCAGGTAACTATTTATTTCTCATGTCGGCACAACGTGCCCATACACAAATTTTTATGGAGAGAAATTGAAAAATGGCATTAATATGTATCATACTTGGTGTTGCCGCCTGTAAGTATGCAATACATGGATTTGGTTAATTTCGCAACATTCATACCAAATCAAGTGATAAACTTGAAACTTCAAACATAAAGTGAGCGAATAAAGCTTTCAAGTTCTTGGCTGGAGTTGGCATGAATATTGCGACTCGAACCATATTTTTGGAAAGGGGTGCGTTTGAACGGAAAATTTAAATTTTTTTTCCTAAGATTTCAATGTTTTAAACGGTATCTTAGTTTTTTCATAAGCCTTATAGTTTTGGCGCCAAGACGAACAGAATGAAATAATTTTTCATATTCCCATAAGAATCAATTTTAAATTAAGTATCTACAAATTGTACTTCTTTTACACATTTAAAGATTTCGCTATCCCGGCCTGTAACATAAAAAAGGCATAGTATAGATCTGTTTAAGATTTTAGTTTTTGCAGCCCATTGCAATTTCTATGTGTGTAGTTAAATATGTAAATAATGAGTTTTTTCGAAAATAATTTAACAAAGAGTATTTCCCTATCACAATTAGAAAAATTTTTCTATGATATGGGCCCGTTCAAAATTGCATTTTCTGCAGTTGGCTGCAATTTCTACGCCTGTAGTTAACCTATATCGAGAACAATTTTCCCAATATGGATATGGAGATCCAAGCAAAAGGGATACTGTCTGTTAAATACTATAAAAGTATTCAAAAAATTGTTTCGTAGTCTATATAGTTAACTATACGCGCAGTAATGCAGCCAACTGCGGAAACTACAATTTTGGATAGGTCCCATGTCATACATGATGTATGTGATGATGACTAATATGTAGAAGATTTCATGTAATTTTTTTTATTAATATATTGAATTTCGTGAATGACACTATCAAATTTTTAGGGAAAATGCGACTTAAAATTTATTTGAAGAAAACTCATGTTACGATACCGCATTCCAGCCAACATAAAATCATAATTTGACCCCCGCGAACCCGATATACCATCAGCAATTACGCTGCATTCTTTTCAAATTCATTTCCCACAATATCATCTATTTTTCCTTAAAACCCGAAAGCGCAGACATGTCGTCAGCAAGTTTACATTCCCAATCCATTTTACTCGAAAGTTAAGCAACGCCAATACGGAGTTACATTAATTCTAAATAAATGAAATTTAAGTAAGAAACATACCCCGCTTCCCACGGGGCTCCGAGTAACTGGTACTGAAAATTAAAGAAAAGCAGAAATAGTTCGTTTTCTGAATCCGTCGTAAAGAGGTAAAAAATAACGGGAAGTAACTTTTAGAGTTAGGTTTTGCAAAGGTTTATTAGTGAATATTTTAAAGATTGTTTCCTTTTAAAAAGTTGAATTTATCTATGTGTAAACTGTGGAATGTATTGGACAAAATGAGTGTTACAAATTATAGAAAGTGCGTATAATAAACATCATTAAAGGACAGAGTTTTGTCGTTTTGTTTTATTAATATATCTCCTACCAGAAATTATGTACATTTTTTAACTAACTCACTCCTAAAACGTGATAATAGGCAGAGATTACACATTTATTACGTAAACAAAATCTGTGTAAATATTTTTCACCTCAAATACTTTCCTACAATTAAATGTAAATTATACATACCCTAAGCGTCAATGTGGAGAAGACTTTTCTTATTTACATAAGTAATTTACTCCTGAATGTTACGTGCACGTAACAAGCCTAAAACTGTGGAGAAAATCTATTTCTTATAATCCAAAAAATTTTTGAGAATTGTTTTCAGGCTCCTAAATGTTACATAATGCATATTGACAACAAAAAAGAAATAGTCATAGTCAATAAAGGATTAAAATGCCACTCCAGTGGACAGAATAAGTGGCAGTTTAGTTTACCACGAAGCTCTCATTTTATAATATAATAATAAAAATATAAATACATACATAATACACATGGCTTTATACATATTTTTAATTGCATGACTGTAAATTTTATTTGAATTCTTACGTTCATGCACCTCGGGCTACTTTATTCTATATAAATTCTGAATATAATTTCTTCAATTCATACATACAAATATGAACGTGATTTATAATAAATTCAAATTTGTATGGATTGTGATTTGAATCAAATCATAAAGAAAATAATACAGTGTTAGGTAGTTTTTACTTCTCACATGAAGTGGATTAGGCTTACTGGGGATATTTCTTTATAAAGATATTCACTGGGAACCCTACCAATGGGTGGTGGGGAAACGGACACTTCTATGATAATAATAAAAGTAATAGTGAACTTTTGTGCATAAGGTTTCCTAGCTCTCCCCTTTACTTTTTGTCTCCATCAGTTTCTTACGTACTTTTCACTGTTTTATTCACTTTCACTTTCTCCTAACTTCAACTTCACTACTTTGGTCAATATATTTTCCCTTGCCTTTTGTGCAATTGCACAGTACTCAGTAATTATAGATTTTCGAAAAAACTATTTGAGATAAAAATTTTGCGACACAAAAAGCGACACTTAACCACGATGTTGGTCTTACAAAGAGGAATGAAAACGTTCTATTAACACGTTGCATACTGCAAGTAGCATAACAGCTTTCGTGGGAGAATTATACTGGAGGGGGAAACTCCGCGGTAACGTGAAGCATGGAGAATTCCGTAGTGTGACAGCATCAGAAAATATGTTCTCATATTTACTAATATCATTCACTAAAATTAAAATTTATTTTCTAGTTTTTAACTAATTGTGATATTAAAAATAGAATGGTATGGAGAATAGGCGACTTGACGAAAAGGAATCTGATTTAAAGGCATTAAACCTAGCACAATTGTTTCATTAAAGTAAGTAACCGATATAAAACTACGAAAATTCGCAGCTTTCTCCTCTCGTAAGCAGAAACCATAACATCAAAAGCTTATTTTACGAAAAGTACATAGGTACTTATATTCGGATATATCCTCGTAAAAGGTCCTGTGAAACTTTCTAAA